>WEIB01000774.1:0-33315 GCA_015476505.1 Urochloa ruziziensis
CGGCGGCCTCCCGAACGGGACATCCGGCAACGGATACCTCCCCTCCTCCGACGAGGAGGAGGCATGACCGGGGGCGGGATGAGGTCTAGGAGGCGAGGGGGAGGGCGGATCTGGGCGGAGCAGCGGCGCATCAACAGCGGCGGCGGCGTCTCGTCGACGGCGGCGGCGTCTGGATCAGCGGTTGCTAGGTTGGGGACTGCGGTTGTGGGTCTCCAACCCTAACCGCCCGATCCCCCCAGTTTCTTAACCGCGGTGCTCCACGGGCTGCTGGACGGCCTGCCGTGCCCTCCCTTGGGCCGGCTGGGCGGCGGCCTGCAGCGCCCCCCTTCCCCACTGGGCTGCTGGCCCGCGCCCCCCCTCCTCCCCTTCGGCTGGCTGACCGGAAGCGGCGGTGGGCTGAATTCAGTTGATTTCGGCCCACCGCCCAATTATCTCTTTATTATTTTTCAGAATTTCCATTTCGCAGTACATTTCTAAATTAGCCCCTGAGCTTTGTGTTATTTAGTACTGCTAGTTCATCAGTTATTGTGAGTCCTTGTATCTTTACAATAGGACCCCTGATGTTCTCTGTTATTGTAAATATGTGTCTTGTACTCATGTTTGGTCATTTCCATGTCATGTTCAATAAAATTCCTTTGCAATATTTTCTTTATTGCCCGTGTCTAAATTTTCCATGTCCATTACTATACTTATGCAAATTAATTCTCTAATTTGGCATAACTTATTCCAAAAAAAATTTTTGTATTGGTCATACACGAGGTGCGTACGTTAGTACCACCGTGGGATCTACACAATGTCTCTACATAGTGACTATCCCTAAGTGTTTAACCAAACTCAATTTTTTGGAAATTGGTGTTCATCTCCATTAGGTGAGAACACATAAATTCAATTATTCAAATTGGCCATACACAAGGTGATATCCCCATATATCACTGTGGGATCAACGCTATGTTCTACGTAGTGAATATCCTCAAAGTGCGTACCCAATTTGAATTTTTGAATACAATAGGCCTACACTAACATAGAGATTACCTTGATTTAATTTTCAAATTGGCCATACACAAGGTAGTATTCCTATACTACTGTGGGATCAACGCTATGTTCTACATAGTGAATATCCTCAACGTGCGTATCCAATTTGAATTTTGAATTATAGGGTCTACTCTATCTTAGTTATTGCTCTCAAAAGTTATCCAAATTCACTGAGAATAAATGTTGGTTTTTCAAGCTTTTCTTGAATCCACATTCTCTTTTGCATTCATTATGCCAAATTATACTCAAAACTTTGGCATCTCAAATTTGTAGGAGAAATGGCCGGCAAAGAGTTTGAAACCCTCGCTCTTGACGGTTCCAATTTCCCTCAATGGGCTATGGACATCGAAGTTGGTCTAACGACCCGTGGACTCTTCATGTGTTTATCAGCACCTCCAGCAGGTGCACCGCCAATACCGGATTATGTGAAGTTTGGTGCCTTATCCATTATAAGGAACAATCTTCATCCGGATGTCAAGGCTGAATACATGTATGAGAAAGATCCACAAGTGCTTTGGGAATCCCTTAAGCAACGCTATGAACAGCAAAGGGCTAGCGTCCTTTCGGAAGCTACACATCAGTGGAATCATTTACGCTTCCAGGATTTCAAATCCGTGGATGCGTACAACCACGATGTTCACAAGCTATGCATGAAGCTCCGGTTCTGTGAAAAAGAACCCACTGATGCTGATAAGATTGAAAAAACCTTATCAACAATGCTACCTTCACAGTGGATTCTTACTGAACAGTACCGTGAGAAAGGTTTCACCGTCTACTCTCGATTGATTCAATCATTACGACAGTCAGAGAAAAATCATGAGCTCTCCGTATGGAACTCACAGCAGCGTCCTACGGGAACCGCTCCTGCCCCTCTGCCTGAAGTACATGCTAACATCGAGAAGAACGGTAGAGATGGTTTTAACAACCACTCTAGAAACCATTCGAGCAAAAGTAAGCATCGCAAGAACCGCAAATCACGCGGTTCATTCAACAAGGGAAAAGGCATTTCTAAACCCAAGAATGGCAACAACAACAACAACAAGAGAGACACCTGCTACAGGTGTGGTTGTTTTAGCCATTCAACTAGAAATTGCCGCACTCCAAAAGCACTTGGCAGACTTATACATGAAGTCTATGGGTCAGGACCGCAAGACCTCAGACAAGAAGTATGAAGCACACTTCATCACCCAAGAGCATGGGAATGATGCGAAGACCACTTCCACAGAAGCCGGTCCAAGCAACACCACATCCATGCATCAGGGGGAGGCTTCTTCGGGCAACGACAAGATAGTCATGGAATACGATTCCAACGACATGTTTGGAGACCTCAACTAGGCTCACAAACCTTGGAGACTTTTTCAAAGACTCCCTATCTTGTAAATAAGTTATCTTAGATTACAAGGGTTGTAATAATGACATGACGTTGTCCTTACATTTGTTGTACTAAGCACATTTATTACAATAATTCTATAGTATGTGTATTCTATCAATATGCATGAATTTTTATTCAGTAAAATTCTGCATTGTATAGATTCCTACGGGCGTCAATCCGATGGAGGAAGAACTATGCCTAGTGGACAGTTGTACCACTAACACTGTACTTAGGGAAGTAAAATATTTCCAAACTCTCACAAGGAGACAAGGAAATGTTCTCACCATCGTCGGAAGCGATGCAACGATAGTTGGCTCTGGACGAGCCATTGTCGTACTTCCCATGGGTACGCAGATCTGCATCGAGAATGCACTCTTGTATCCCGATGCGACACGTACCCTACTAAGTTACAAGGATATCCGTGCCAATGGTCTTCATGTTGAGACCAATGAAGAAAAAAAAGAGGAGTTCCTTCTCTTTACAAAAGACATGGGATATGGCAAAGAAACCCTCGAAAGAGTCCCTTCACTCTCATCAGGATTATATTACACATACATCAAGCCCATAGAACATGTTGCATACAAAGTGATTTTTCAGAATATTGATGCATTCCAAACTTGGCATGATCGCCTTGGCCATCCTGGTATAGGGATGATGAGAAAAATCATTAGCAACTCTATTGGTCACGCTTTGAGCAATGCTAAATTCCCACAATCTTCGGATGTCATGTGCACTTCGTGTGCTACTGAGAAACTGATTTTGAGACCCTCATATCTCAAAATTAAGACTGAACCAATTCAATTCCTTGAATGCATTCAAGGAGACATTTGTGGACCCATTCAACCTTTGTCTGGTCCGTTCAGATATTTCATGGTTTTAATTGACGCATCTACAAGATGGTCACATGTGTCTCTCTTATCGACACGCAACCATGCATTTGCAAAGTTGATTGCTCAAGTTATCAAACTTAGAGCACATCATCCTGAACATAGGATCAAACAATTCGAATGGATAATGCTGCTGAATTTTCATCCAAAGCCTTCAATAATTATTGTATGGCACTAGGAATCGAACTTCAGCACTCTGTCCCATATGTTCATACCCAAAATGGTTTAGCAGAAGCTCTTATTAAGAGAATCAAGCTCATTGCAAGACCAATATTGCAAGGTTGTAATCTTCCAACTTCATGTTGGGGTCATGCGGTATTACACGCTGCTGATTTGATACAACTTCGCCCAACTGCATACCACTCAGCCTCCCCGCTGCAATTGGTACGTGGTGATCCTCCTAGTATTTCCCATCTGCGGAAATTCGGTTGCGTTGTCTTCGTACCGATCTCACCATCCAAGCGAACGTCTATGGGCCCTCACAGGAAAATGGGGATCTATGTGGGATTCACATCTCCGTCGATCATTAAATTCCTGGAGCCCCTCACAGGGGACTTGCTCACAGCCCGATTCGCTGATTGTATCTTCAACGAAGATCATTTCCCGGCATTAGGGAGAGAATATAAGTATCACACTGAATGCCGAGAAATAAACTGGGATGCACAACATGCCCAAAAGGAGGATCCTCGTACTCAAGAATCTGAACTTCATGTTCAGAGGATTATAAATTTGCAAGACATTGCAAATAATCTGCCAGATGCATTTACTGCTAGTAAAGGTGTCACAAAATCCTATATCCCTGCAAGAAATGTGCCAGAAAGAATAGAGGTACCAAAGAAAACTATTCATCCTCCTACTTCTAACAAGAATGGGAAGAATACGGCAATTCCTGCAGGCAACGCTTCTCGCAAGCGCAATAGGAAACAGAGGGATGATCCCTCCATACTAGTAAATGCAACTCAACCACATGTTGAGAGACACCAAATGGATGATCCACATCCAGATCCCACATCAACAGTGCACTTACATACTGATGTTGGGACATCGGAACACCCAGACGCGATTGTATTGGGAAATACCGATCCGTCATTTGGGGTTCAAGAAATTTCCATCAACTACGTTGATACTGGAGAATCTTTCAATCGTAAGACTACGGTTGCCGGCATATACTTCTCTCAATCGATTGCCAAATCCCTTCAAAGTGATCCAGATCCCAAGACCATGGTTGAGTGCCAAAAGCGCTCAGACTGGAACAAATGGAAGGAAGCAATCGAAGCAGAGTTAGCCTCGCTCACTAAAAGAGAGGTATTCTCATCAGTAATACCTACACCTCCTAAAACCTTCCCTGTGGGTTTTAAATGGGTTTTCGTCCGGAAACGGAATGAAAACAATGAGGTGGTGAGATACAAAGCAAGGCTAGTAGCACAAGGGTTCACGCAGAGACCCGGTCTCGATTTCAACGAGACATACTCTCCAGTTATGAATGGAATAACGTTCCGATATCTAATATCCCTGGCAGTACAAAATCGTCTACCTATGCAGTTGATGGACGTAGTGACCGCATATCTTTATGGGTCACTTGATTCGGACATCTACATGAAGGTTCCTGACGGAATCTCTATACCGAATCAGGGCGCTAATCGCAACATGTATTGTGTAAAACTGAAAAGATCATTATATGGTCTTAAACAGTCGGGCAGAATGTGGTACAACCGACTGAGAGAGTACCTTCTTCAGAAGGGATACTCCAACAATGATGATTGTCCGTGTGTCTTCATCAAGAAGTCCTCTACCGGATTTTGCATAATATCCGTGTATGTCGATGATCTCAACATCATCGGTAATCCACAAGATATTGATGAAGCACGCAATCATCTATCGACGGAGTTTGAAATGAAGGATTTGGGTAAAACCAAATTCTGTTTGGGTTTACAACTCGAACACCTTCACTCAGGGATACTAGTGCACCAGTCTGCATATATCCAAAAGGTATTGGAAAAATTCAATATGGATAAATCATATCTAGCAAAGACTCCTATGGTTGTTCGATCCCTTGAAATAGACAAAGATGTCTTTCGACCTCGGGATGATGGAGAGGAGATACTTGGATCTGAATATCCTTATCTCAGTCTCATTGGAGCACTCATGTATCTAGCAAATTGCACACGACCTGATATTGCATTTGCTGTCAATTTGCTTGCAAGATACAGAGCGGCTCCAACAACACGCCATTGGACTGGGGGTAAACAAATCCTTAGGTACCTTAACGGTACTAGAGATCTTGGATTATTCTATCAGAAAAACCCAGACCCCTCTTTGATTGGATACACTGATGCTGGCTATATGTCTGATCCCCACAATGCCAGATCCCAGACAGGTTTCATATTCCTACATAGTGGAACCACCATCTCTTGGAAATCATCCAAACAAACTCTAGTGGCAACTTCCACAAATCACTCTGAAATCATTGCATTATATGAAGCATCACGTGAATGCGTATGGCTTCGTAGAGTGATCAACCACATAGAAACATCTTGTGGTATTGGTTCTATGGGGAAACCCACCATTATCTATGAAGATAATGCTGCTTGTATTACACAGATGCAACAAGGCTATATCAAGAGCAATATCACTAAGCATATAGCTCCTAAGTTGTTTTATCCTCACGAGCTTCAGGAAAGTGGGGAAATTAACATCTTACAGACTAAATCTTGTGACAATCTCGCTGATCTCTTTACTAAATCCCTTCCTACCTCTCTGTTTGAGAAATACGTTTGGGGGATTGGTATGAGAAGATTGAGAGATTTACAAGAATCAGGGGGAGTATCCTCCCAGTGATATGCCTTGTTATCACATCACATTGTACTCTTTTTTCCTTCTATGAGTTTTTATCCTCGCAGAGGTTTTTCTCATATAAGGTTTTTAATGAGGCAATGTTAATACAAGTAAATTGTTCACTAGAACTACTTTAAGTTCATGGTGGAACAATCAATATCCATATTATTCTTCATTTTCCCACAGGATTTTGGAGAAGTAATATTTTCATTAATCTGGAGGTGGATTCGATCAAGGGGGAGTGTTACGATACTGGATGATCTCATCCAAGAAGCAACTGTCCATGAGAAGGGGCACCCCCTGGTTACAACCGTTCCCAAAGGACGGTTGCCTTTTCATTCACACCCATTCACCATGTATATAAGAAATCTCAGATTAATGGAAAGACCACTGGTTCATTTGCAACTCCATTTGTCCATTCAATTTTCACATTCAACAATCCCTTCTTGTCCATGTTTTCCTTTTTTTTTCCTACTCTATCATGCTCAGATCTACGCGTAGGCAAGCTGTGGCACGGTGCGGCCGTGCGCGATAGCAACGGCTACGTCCAGGGTAGCCGCGCGAGGCCGCGCAGCGCTCGTCGGCGAGCCCCGCGAGCTCTGCTGTGAGGTCGTCGGGCGGAGGCTAAAGAGGTTCGCTCAAGCTCTGCCGTGATTCCGGTGGCCAGTGATGCCACTTGAGGGCGCGGCACCACGACGAGGCAGGGCAGCGGGGGCAGGTCAGAGGCCGCAACACGGCAAATCCCGGCTGCCGGGGCTGCTGCTTCCAATGCTCGCTTCTGTCCAGCGGGCTCCCCTTGGACCTACGCCTCATCCACGTAAGGTCCGGCTTGGGTGTGGTTGTGTTGGCAATTGACATCGCCAGGTGGTGGCTTTGGGATGTTGTTCATCTGCTCTTGTTTAATTCATATAGAAATTGAACATATGTCCATCGACCATCGGATATACGTGTCATACGTGTCGTAATTACAAGGTGAGGGCTAGTGTAACACTCTGCTTTTTAAAGCACTTAGAAATATAGGCTTTACAAAATTTTTCTTAAATTAAACCTAATTATCTCTCCTAACAACATCCAAAATATCTTTTCTAAAATAAACCATGCATTGGATCAACCATATGTGTTGCACTTGTATGTTTAGATTTTTTCCCATCTCAATTCTTGGTTAATATTTAAATCCAATTTAAATATTAATCTGCTACCTCCAACCCTTCCAAAATACCCTAAATCAATGTTCACCTCAAGCCTCCCATCAAAACCCCGTTTAAATTTGAATCTCTATTCCAATTTGAACCTAAAACCTATTTCAAATAAATAGAAAAGCCTTTTATTGATAGATGGGCCGAACCCTTGCTTCCGGCCCAACATCCTTCGCAGCCCACCGCGGAAGTCCAGCCTTCCCCCTCAGATTTCCCTCGCTTGGCCGCTTTTCCTCCCTGCGGTCCACTCCTTCCACCGGGCCGCTCCGCCCAGCCAACTCGCGCAAGCGGCCCGCACCTCGGTCGGAGTGATGTCGCCTGACGTCACGCCTTCCTCTCCCCCTTTCCCCTCCTCGCGGCCGCGCCATCGCCGCTCGCCGCCGCTCGATTCCCGGCCACCGGCCGGGATTCACCTCCAGAGCACGCGAGCAACACGTGGCAGCACCACCCGCCGCCACCGCACCGAAGGTGCGGCGCCGACCACCTTCTTCCGGCCCAAACCAAGTCGCCGCCATCGCCGACGTCATGCCGGCCGGCGCCACGCGTCGGGCTCCGCCCCTCCCTCCTTCTCCGCCGCGAGCGACGTGGCAGCTCCACCGCCACCGCTCCGTCCTATAAATAGGAGGCCAAGCCTCCTCTTCGCCTTACATCGCCGGAGCTAGGCCTCCCCTTCCTCCTCCGCCGCGGCCACGCCGCTCTGCTCATCCCCCTCCCCGCTCGTTCCCGCTGAGGGCCCAGCGAGCTTCTCTACCCCGGCCGTAGCCTCCATCCCAGCCTCGGCGGCAGCGGCCGCCAGCACACCGCTGACCGCACCTCCCCGCCCCACAGCGGCATCGCTACCGGCGCTGCACGCGCACGCCGCCCCACCACGGCGAGCCCTCGCCGCCACGCCTGCCGACGTGAGCGCCAGCGCAGCTTCGCCACCACCTACGCGCACCACGCCACCGTGCCGCGCCCCACCGTGGGCCGCGCCAAGCCGCGCACTCCGCGCCGCGCCGCGTCCTTCGCCGTCGCATACCCCCACAACGCCGAGCCGCCGCTGGCACCGCTCTGCGCCGCACCACCCCGCCGCGTGCGCGCAATGGCACTGCCCGCCACAGCGCACCGCCGGCCGCTCCCTACCGCTGCTGGCCGCCCACTCCTTCCCCTTCTCTGACGGCAAAGGGAAAGGAGGAAGACAGAGGGAGAGGGGCGGGAGGAAGAGGAGAAGACGACGACGGCCGTCGCCTGACGCCGTCCTCCTCCTCGCCCCCTCGCACTGCCAGGCGGGCCCCGGCTACGCCGGCCGTGACGCCGTCTGCTGCGCCTGACGCCATCCCCGCCGCCCTCCACTGCCGCGTGGGCCCGAGCCAACGGCGTCGACCCCCGCCGTCCCACGGCACTCCCTCCCGTCTGTGTGGGCGTGGTCTACTGGACCGCAGACCACAGCACGTGCGGTCCACCGATCCACGAAGCCGACGCACGGAACAGTACGCGTAGCGGGTCCTACCAGCCACGCCAGCCGGCCACCCCTCTGCGTCAGCACCCCTGGAAATTGCTAGGTACATCCGAAACATTGCACCCAACATTTTAATTAGAGCACTTCTTCCACTCCAAAAATTCTCCAAAATTCTCCAAAAATATTAGGAACATTCCTAAACCTATTAGAGCCATCTAAACCATTTTAGGATATCCTAAGACCCCAAATCCCAAAAGAGTAGCCCTCATCCAATAGAAAAGCCCCATTAGTGTACCCCAAATATTGTCAACCCTATTCCAAAGCTCCATAAAATCCCCAGGAATTTCCACAAATATTAGGGATTATTTATAAGCATTTTCATATACTTATTGCCCTAGTATCCATACCCTAACTCTAAAAACCAATCGCACAATTCTAGTGCCCCGTCGAAACCCCGTCTAAGCCCCCGCGGACGCCGTTCCGCCACCCGAACAAAACCCTGGGTTTGATAAAACCCTAGCCATTGTGCTATCCAAATCCATTCCATGCCATTAATTATTTAGAAACTTATTTCCAAATAATTAATATAATCATTCAGTAATTATTCTGGGATTATTGCTTAGCTATCCAATAATTCCTCAAATCCGCTACTTCAAAGCCTTTCTCAAAAGCCACCGTCATCCGGGAGTTATTCCTTAGAAATCCATATAACTCCTTGACCGTTCAATCATTTCTGAGGAAATTACTTATCGAATTCTCGGAAATTCCATTCCTTCCGGTCCATTAATTATTCACTATAACTAATGGATTATTCCTTAATAAGCCTAGTCCCCCATTCTATCCTTTATTTTCGTTCTATAGGAATTGTTTGATGTATTGCTTTACTGAATGTTATTTTCCATGTTTTATTAATCATTAGGTCGATGGCGTGACCAGGCCCCGCCTAAGATGCCGAAGCTCCGGAAGACCCCGAAGCCACGCCTGGTCAGCATCGAGCATACGTACGCTTAAGCGGACATCCAAGTACCGTTCATGAAGGCAAGTCCTGGCAACCAACTCCTTGGTCATGCCAATCCCAGTTCCTGCATAATAAAATCCACCAAGTTAATAATATGGACTGCATGTTTTATGAAATCATAAGGAGAACCCTCTGTACTCCACCTCCTCCTTGATTTAGAGCCATTTCTGGCCCAGGAACCCATTAATAACCCCGGTCACGATCTATCGATGACCGAGCGTTATTTAGAAGTATATTTCTTAGGAATTCTACACATTTATGACTTTTGAAGGAAGAGCTTCCGCAAGATGAGAGTGAATGTTGGATTTAATATAAAATGAACCAACTAAGAATAGAACCCCTAAGGACGGACTTGCGAGTAAGGGAGGCAACCTCGGCAGAGGATCCTGTCTCAAAGGCTTGCTCTGGTCGCATAAGGACCGGTTCACGGGAGAGTCTTTCGAATGCCAGTACCGCCATACGGGCCAAAAAGGACATAGCCTTCGGGAATGACCTGTAATGTGAGGCCTTGACCCACACCCCGCTAGCAGCTCCTAGTAAATCCGTCCCAAGGAGCCGCATGATTGGTGCAGAGTGCCGACCGGCGAACTGCGTAGCGCCCGGTGCCTAGTCGGGCACGCACCAAGTCGGGAAACGGATGTACTGGAGACAGCCCCAGACAGAGGGCTGGGACTGGGCGACACGGGTTGACTAGAGTACAGGGTGGGAGTCCCTGAAGGGCGACAGCCTTATTAAATGAGCTCATTGACCCGGGTCGATATCCGCGAGGCGGATGATTAGTAGCCCCTGCTTAGCCCCCAGTACTATCTATGGCTGGACCTAGGAAAGGTTGTCTGGTGACAGACGCCGGCAGGTACGGGTCTCGTAGGGCAACACTGCCTTTCGCGGAGGTATGTGTTGATCGACCGTATGGCATAGGGGCATTCACCAGTAGTAATAAACTATGAGATGACGAGATGGGCGGAAGCCCAGATGAGTGAGGCATAAGCCAGCCCAGGAGGACCCTGACGGTCTCTAGGAGAGAGAACTAAAATATGGGGACTGGCAGGGATGAGAATGCCCCTCCAGGACCAAACAACATAATACTTCTCCTTTCCCACCCCTGTTGACAAATGTATAACTTTACTTTGTATTTATATTTCCACCAAAGGATAATCTCACTCCCTTGCATACATCATAATTTTACACAGGATTTGCTGAGTACCAATCATAGATGCACTCAGCCTTACTTTCAAATGATTACAGGTACATGGACATGTAGGGCAGTCCGGCCCATCTTCTCCTTGAATGGGCCATAATGCCGCTCTCCGCTAAAGCGATGGTAGTGTTTCTTTATTTCCTGCGCTTTTATTGCTTTCGATGCTAATCCTGTGTAAAACCTGTATCAGCGCACTGATCCAGGGACTGATACAGGTGATTAAAGGACGTCCGAAGGATGGTCCCCACAGCTAGAGTTTTTATGAATTCTGATTGTTTAATTCAGTTGTCTTGCCTTGCCTCTAATAGATAATGTTGATGCAAGACTGTAACCATCTGTGCTGATCTGCATCAACGATTTGGATCGAATTTTTTTCTTTTTGGGGGAGTTGGTTACTTGAGGAATTAGCAATCATAAAGACCTTAATATTCAATTGGCAGTTTAGTTACTGTAGTCTTTGCTCTAATTTGCAACCCCAAAAGTTTAGCTGTTCAAGTTATATTGATGTATGTTCAGACTTAGGTGATCTTACAAATAATGTTTACAGCCTCATACACCGATCATGTTTAATTCCAAAGATGTGCAGAATTATATACCAAGTGTATAATATACTAGGTGATACCCCGCGCGTTGCTGCGGGTATTTAAAAAAAATAAGGTGAAATTTAAAAGTAGAAACACTAAGATTCGTTACACTGCTAGATTTCGATCGGTGGCTCCATGAAAGATTGCATGTAATTCTTTAGTGAGGCAAATATCTTGTTTAGGGTCTATTTGGACACTGTTCGCCTAAACGGCCGTTTAGCCCGTTTACACACCGTTTAAACGCTACGCAGTGCCTAACTGTGTCCGTTTAATCATCCGTTTAGCCCGTTTAATGGCCGTTTAATCCGTTTAATTGGCCGTTTAGTCCGTATAATGAGCTAAACGGTGGGTGACCGACTGTTTACCGTTTAGCGTTTAGGATAACACTAATTTGGAGGAGGAATAGAAAACACAGGAATGAAAAAAAAAACATAGGAATGAGAGGAGAGTGTGGTGGGAAAATAGAGGATTGGAAAAAACACATAAATAGATTGTAAGTGGTGTTTGGAACATAAGAATCCATATCACAGTAATCGGAAAACTTGTATGTGATAAATACATATTACTACTTCTTAACGGCATATTGATTAAAATTTTATGAAAGCCTTTTCTTTTTATCCATGTTCCACCTAAGCACCTGGCTCGCCACCACCTAGCTGTCTTCGCTTGTCCTTTTGTTTTTCTTATTTTAGAGTACTGCAACCTTATCCTTTAGCGTTCTTATCCCTCATCCCGTCTCCGACCTCTCTCATTACTCCATTTCTTCTCTCATGGCCAAGGAGCAAAGCTGTGCAGCGATTTGACATTTGAGCTCGCTGGATATGAAGGCCATGCTACGGCGCCATGAGCTCGAGAGGGCAGCACGACCGGGAACCATGGCTGCCGAGGTGCTCAGAGGAAGCCGTCGACAGGCCCAATGCCCAATGGTGGTGGCTGACGCTGTGGCTCCTCCAGCTTCCCGTGGCATGGCCATGCCTCTCCTTCGCTCTCTTGCTCTTTTTCTCTCCCTCTTTTCAGCAGGGAAGCCATGGTGCGAACCACATAAAGTGGGAGACAACAAAGGAAACGAGCATCAGGAGGAGCGAGAGCCAGCGCAGGTGAGTTCCCTTGGGTCGGAGCGGATGCTCACCTTTTTTGCCGGCGGCAAGACGTCAAATTCCACCGGCCGTCGAGCAGATGATGGGCACTCTCTAGTCTCTACTCATTGATCTATGCTTCTCGGGTGAAACTTAAAGAGGCATATGTGACCTTTGGTTTCTCTGATCGATTACGTTACTCTGCAACGAATTAATTTTGGCATTGTGGATTTGGCCGCACGACCGCTGTCATTGATTCAAGAAGACCAAAAGATGAAACGTTAACTCGGGCTGCACACCAGATGAAGGGTTGCGTGAAAGAGGATGACGTGGCTTAAGAAGGATCGAGAGAAATCTTGTAGTGGGGATCTCCTATATAGGTATAGTAGATACACACCAGGGTGCGAAGCAGTTTCAGTAATCTAAGGTGGTTCGGGTCTCCTTGCGCTTGTTGAATGCTGATGGATCGAGCCATCCAAGGAAAATTCATCTCAAAGCAAGCTAAACATTTCAGGTCTAGCCTCCGATCTGCTCGACAACCATCGAACCGTCCCCGCCCCCGCGCGGCTCACCTCCGCACGCAGCGCGAGGTTGCTGGCTTGCTGTCGCGCACGGCGACCTGCTTCTCCTTGCCCAGACGTAGATTTGAGAAGGGCTAAAAAAAAAAAAGAAACGGACGATGAGGGAGAAGCAGCGGGCCTGTGGGAAAGTGGTTTTTCACCGGTCCCTGTTGCGCGGGCACGAGATGCCTGCCGCGCCGCATGCACTGGCGCGCCAGGAGCGACGCCAAGTCATCCGGGTCATGCCAGCGTGGAAGCTTGCCGCGCCATCTCGGGTGGCGTGGCAACTGTGGTCTTGCCGCGCCACGTGTACCAGCGCGGTCAAAAGGGTCACGAGATGAAAATAAACATTTGAACGGGTCATTTTTAAAATATTAACTAAAAAAGTTCAAAAATAAAAAAAATCTACTCGAGTACCCGCAGGTCTGCAGTTGACCGGCCTGGTGGACGAATATGACTATACGAGGATAGTTCCTCCAAGTCCTCAACACGCTCTAAGCTCTGAACTGTGTCCAGCTTTATCCCCTCATCACTCCTACTACTGCTACTCCACCAGCCCTCCTAGCTCCATCTACTCTACAGCTACAATCCTACTGGTACTACAGTACTAAGGGCGCCCTCAATGGTTTACTTACTATAACCTGCCATGTCATTGCTAACACAACTATATATATCATTAACGACAATCCACTCAATGGACTGGCTACAGCACTTTGCCCAAAATTGATGTGAAGTCCACTTGTAATTTTATTTTACTCCATCTCAATGCGCAGCACCACGCCGCTGAAGCTCCAAGGCACGGGAAGCTAGGTAAATGGGGCCCACCGCATGAAATCAGGTGCTATAGCATGCCGCTGGTTGTGTCGACGTTTTTCTCTGTCCTTCCCTCCTCTCTCCTACGTGGATGCACTATAGTAAGGCTTATCGGCCTGTTGGGCACGCCCTAATAGAGTAATAGTAGCAGTAGGCTTGAATTCACGCGGAATGTAAGCATTTTCTTGTAGGTGACGGCGCTCTCTTTGTTTCGGGAATTCAGCCCACCCGGCGCTTTTATCGGCCCACCTGGTGCTTCCATCGGCCCACAAAACTGTTTAGCCCATTGTAGTTCTCTTTGACTGTTTCTAGCCCGCGTTTTTCAGTTGTTGCTTTCTTCAGCCCGCTTCTCTTGCCTGCACGTGACTTTTTTTTTAAGTTCATTTTTTTCCGATTCTTTACTATCTTTTTTCCTACTTCGTTTTTTCCCGTTTTCTAGACGTTCGTTTTTTCCTTCGTTTTTTTCTATTCTTTTTTCCGACGTTCTTTTTTTCCTTCTTTGATTTCTTGCCGATTCTTTTTCCGAGTTCTTTTTTCTTTCTTTGTTTTTCTTTTGCTGATTCTTTTTTCAACTTTTTTGTCGATTCTTTTTAGACGTTTTTTTGCCTATTCTTTGTTTTATACTAATACATTATGCCGTGAATATGCATTTGTCTCTTTGAAATCTTAATTTGTTCACAAAGTTCGTGGAGAAGATTTGAACTCGAAACTTGCTATATAAGTTGATATTAAACTACCATTACATCACTACATCACTTGTGATTGTTTAAAGTACAAAATTATTTATTTTTTTAGTAATTATATTTTTCAAGTCATGCCATGTTTTTTATTTTCTTTATGTCTTAGACTCATTAGTAGATGTATTTACGTGTACAATCTGTTCTAAGAATATACGAATTTGTTCTGTGAGTTCATACAAATTGTTCGATGTGAATAGTTTAATTGTTCTGGGTATATACCTGTTTGTTGTGTAAGTTCATATAATCTGTTTTAGACATATACATATTTGTTTTGTAAGTTCATACAATTTATTCGGTGTTCATAATTATTTTGTTCTTGGTGTATACGTGTTTATTTTGTTCTTGGTATATACGTGTTATGAGTATATACGTATTTATTCTGTAGGTTCATCCAATTTGTTCGCTGTGAATAATTTTTTTGTTCGATGAATTTGTTTAACTTATTCTGGGTATACATATGTTCAATGAGCTTGTATAAACTGTTATAGGGGCATACGTTTTTGTTCGGTGAATATATATAATTTGTTCTTTGTGTATGATTATTTTGTTCTTTATGTTTATAAAATTTGTTCCACAAATTTATGACTCGTAAAAAATATGCATTCTTCATTAAAAAATACGGATAAAAAAATTAATCTAAACATGGTCATATAAGATCTTGTTTTGAAGATTTTATCATCACAAATTTAATGGTGCAATTGAAATTTACTTCGGATATTCATTTTAAGATCTATGAATTTTTAAAAATAGAACTTATATGCATGTGAATGACGTCATCAGTTCGGTCATCAGTTTGCATCTATGGAATCTGTTTTTTCTCTCTTCGAATCTGTTTTTTCTCTCTCCGCCGTAACAACCTGTCTACATACGAATGCTCTCATCTGGTCGGCTGCACCCATTTAGTGGGCCACACCGCCTCGCGGGCCGTGAAAGCAGACGAGGATTCTCCCAAATCATCCCCGAAGGTGATGGCTAGCAGCACCCCGAATTCACACGAAGCTAACCTGCTCAAGTGAAAAGTCAGACTTATGGGGTGTTTAGATGCAAAAACTTTACACCCTAAGGCCTACTCAATGGTTACTAGCTCATACATTTAGGCCCTATTTAGAAGCCCGGTTTTCAGCCCAAAACTAGTGTCAATTACAGAGTTACTTTTACAGACCGGAACAAAAATTGGTATTTCGATGGATGGTGAGCCCATAATTTTACATCCGGATTGGGCCGAACCCCCCCCCCCCCGAAAAATATTGTGGCCCAGACTGGTCTGGAAACGAAAACGACAAACATCGTGCTCTCCCTCTTCTGTCGAGTCCCGTCGCATGCTTCTCCTTCTCCTAGGCGACTGCTATTGGTGGCGCAAACAGCGCATCAAGATCCACCGCAAGCGCACGGATCAGTTGTAACTTTTCCCTTAGAGTATCCCCAAGGTTTATCAATCCGTGGAAACAAGGTCACAAACCCTAGATTAACTATGCATCGGAAAGCATTAATCAAGTCGCAAGATGATTGTGAATAGATAGACATGATCAAGCATAAGCACATATGAACAAGAGGTAACTCATCTAGGATAAAGCCTAAACTATGCATATGTTGTAGTTCTAGCTAGTTTGGCAAGCAAAACATGGTTCTCATTCAATGCATCTTTAAATCTCTACCCTCTGGTCCAACTCTCGAGAACGCCACCTTACAAGCCACGCCCTGTCAGGGCGCTCCCTTCGACGTGGTTAGTTACAGGGGCACGAACCTGAGTTCGTGTCATACTATAAGAACACCCTATGCAATCTACGTCGACCGTAGATTGGAATAAGCAAACTCGAGAGAGTATGAAATCATAGAAGGAGGCAACAGATCGCAAATGAATCGGAACACATCTATTACTTTACCATGAATGATTTTACATCACAAGATCATAACCGTGGCCATACCTTCTTGTGACTCCTCGCTCCAGAACTCTAACGTGATCTTCCTCGCAGGGTGATCCTGCTAGCTAGAGCCTAGCCTAAGCTAGCCTCTAGACAACTGCACGGCCCTCAGCTCTCTGTAGATGGACGTCCCTCACGTTCCTCGGCTTCTGCTTCGAATGATGATTTTCGGTCGAAAGGTGCACTATTTATAGTCCTAGGAAATGCTAGGTCAAAGGGTAATGTGAGGGGCGCAAGAATGTCGTAGGCTGGCAGGCCAGGCCCATTCCTGGCCTGCCTCATGCTCAACATTTTCCCCACTGCTTCCTTGGTGCCTCTACAGTCTTCCTTTCGCTGCATGTGGCCCCTGGACATCAGTTTGCTTCGGGATAAAATTATCTATTGATAACTTTCCATTTGAATTGCCTTCAGGATGAAGTAACTTGCTCTTATCTTCATTTGCATAGTACTTAAGCAATCTTGTAGATTGGTGGGCTGCATCTGGGTATGAGTGGGCTTCAAGTCTATGTTCATGGCGCCTGGGCCTAGTAGGCCTGCTTCATCCGGGCTTCCAGCCTTTGTCTTTCGGTTTTCTCAAACTTAGGCCATATTTGCTCTGAATTAATCATTTATCCTGCATAAATCAAAATCCTCCAAAACACATGAATATACGAAAACTTACCGGTTTAGATATTAAATCCATGCTTAAACCTTGCTCGTCCTCGAGTAAGTCTTCGATAGAAATCAGTGTTGCCCTCCGATGTCCAGTCCCTGCACTTGATCATACACGAGAAAACACAATGCTCTCGAAAGATTTTTCAATTAAGGTTCAAGTTGTAACCACCTCTTTCTAGTATGGAGGGCAGATATGAATTAAGTACAACCCACAAAGAATTTAAACATGCCCTCAATTTTAAACAAGTATCAGGTAGGAATTTTATTTTTAAAAGAATAACTGAACCAAGATCAATAATTTAAACCTTGCAAATTGCTCATGGGAACTCTCAGCTCATCTTGTCTCTTGAACATGCTAACACTCTCAACCTTTTTTCTCTCATGTATATAAGTGTAAGGCTTATTTGGAGCTTGGAAAGGTTAGTCCTAGCAAAGATATTATAATCAAGATATTTGTTGGGGAAAAGGTGCAGGGCCCACCCGCCAGGGCCAGTCCCCAAAGGTGGAAGGAGGGGACCCGGGCCCACCGGTCGGGATCTGACCTCCGGAGAAGTCCCGGGAGGATCGGGACTCCCCCGGGGAGAATGACTGCCGTCGCAGGGATGCCGGGGTCTGTCGGGAGATCAAGGACGGGAGGAGGCCTCCGGAGGGAGGCATGCGACAAGTCGGAGGAGCCCCAGAACCGCCAGAGCTCCCCCGGAGGGGCAGGCGCCCCCCAGAAGATGGCACAGGGACCCAAGGAGGACGTCACCAAAGCCGCGGGTCCCCAAGCCGCTTTTCCCAGAGATGACCTCAGTGAGAGGGGCGCCGGCGGGTCCCCTCTCACCTCATCTGCTTCGGCGTACGAAGAAGCTCGAGACCCCTTTGTGCCCCTAGGCCAGGGTGGGCCCAGGAGGAGGCCTCGGTACCGTACTGGGGACAAGAAGGTCTTTCCCATAGTTCCGGACGAGTTTCTAGTTGCTATAAATAGAGCCTCAAGGGCCTTAGCCAGGGACAGGATAACTCTTGTAAGATCACCTAGCCACTCAGTCCCCTAGAAGCCCTCTTAGGCATTGATCTTGCCTCAGGGCCCAAAAAGTACTGTTTGGGATTTTCTAACCACCAACATATTATCAAAACAAGAAAAGCATATTACGGATTTACCGAGACTCGTCAAAATGGCCATGAGAAAATAATCTTTGTGGAGAGGGAGAAGATGGCACACACTTTTTAGATGGTGCACATGTGCAAATGGCAAAGGTTGATCCCGATGCACAAATGAAGTCCTCGTTATCGGATTGCACATGTTTGGAATAATTGAGTATGGAGTATGTCTTCGAGGCACCAAGAATTAAATGAAACAAAAAGAACTAACGAGCATTTATTTTCTTTCTTTCTTTCTTCATTTTTCTGTACTTTTCACCTTTTTTCTTTATTTTCATTCTTTGTTTCTTCACATTTTTTTACAGTCTGCTCCTTAGAACCTTTTGCAACACTAATACTTACTCAGCGGTTGGTCAGAGATAATGCGATGACTCTCCCTCTATGCTTGAACGATTGCACAGTCCTCGAGCAATGGAGTGAGAATTTAAATGACCGCTGAGCAGAGTATGAATTCTTGCAGAGAACAACTTGAATCTTAGGGGAGTCTTCCACAAATATTTTCGAGGCCACCGAAGCAAAAATGCCCCTGGCCGCGTGGCAAGGAGGGGTCCTGACCGCGCCGCCTGGCCTCTTCTTCGCTCTGTTTCTTCTTGTTTTTCTTCAGCACACTTGTAGATGCCTCCCAAAAATATATTCTTTCAATGATGGCTCTGCTCCTTCTGAAACATCGTCGAAATAATTTTTCCATACTCAATAAATGGGTTGTGGTCAAGGTGGTAGTCACAAAAAGATAATTTGGGTTTTTGGGTTGATATCCGGCGAGGTTTGCTAAGTTCTCGATGTGAAAACAAGCAATGCATGGATAGAAAAGACTAGCAATAAGAGAGGTACGCAAAAACGGCCAGCTTCTTAGCCTCGTACCGAAGAAACAAATCCTGAATCAATTCACTTAAAAAAAACTTGCACAACTATGGTTCATCATGATATAATATTTAGGCTTTGGATAGGTAGAGCATTTGCAAAGGTATTAATGATAAGGTCAGCATGAATATATTGCAAGAGAAGTGCAAGAGAAGACAACCCATTTGCATGGGTATTAACACGACATTCGAATTATTTAAAAGGGAGAGCAAGAATAATAAATATGGGTTTTTATATTATCATAACCTCCACAAAAGATCGAGCCGGTATTAGGGAGAGCATTAGTTTAATCATGGATAAATAAAATACGAATAAAGTACAAAGCGGCAATGATCATCATTTCTCAATATTGCAAGAACAACATAAAAAACATTGACCATATGAAATTAAGCTGCTTGTGATGATCATTTATTCGACACACACTAAAATAATAAAATAGAAAAGAAGCTACATGACAAAACTTATTCACATTAAAATCAGGGGAGGAAAAGATTCAAACCGTGAGTAATTTATTTATTTATTTCATCATCTTCTTCTACCCTCAATGGTCGTCTTGTTCGTTTGACCGGCTGTTGTTCTTCCTTGCGTCCTCGCATAAAATTGAATAGTGACCAGCTTTCAACCTCGTCTTGAGGGTTTCCTCGACGTGCTCTTCAACTTGCTTCATTCATCATCTTTTTCATCATTTCTGCAAGAGAGCACAAAACAAAGAACACGTCAGGGTTTCTTGCCGACGTGAAGGAGCAAAACGAAACACAAAATCCATGGCTCAAAAAATATGATCGATGCTTCGTCGTGGTTTTATGCTCGCAACAAGAAAATTCAAATCTGTTTTTTTTTCAAAGTCAAACCATGCTCAGTGCAATCACCAAGACATTATACAAATCAGAGATGAATTTTATTATCAAAAACCAATGTAGGTCAAGAACTCTTGACTACATTAATTTAGGTTAAATCAAAGACACTTAGTCTATTAAGTTAGACTAAATAAACTTTGATCTTTACCATGCGGGGTGTGGGATTAGGTTCTAGTTTTGGCCAAAGAGAGAGAGAGAATTTTAAAGAAAACAAAACAAAAAGGCTTAGAAAACTCTAACTAGAAAAACCATGATTTTCAATAAGTACGAACAAAAGGAGATTTTTATCTTTATGTTTCACGAGCCTACCATGAGTATACTTACAAAAATAGATCATGAAAATATAACGCAGGCTCTACTCGAAGATGGGCTCTGGAAGGTGCAAAATGGGGTCAGGCCGCCTGGCCTATAGGTGCTCTAGTCGCGCGGCCTGAGGGGTTTCAGGCTCCTCTAGTTCTGGTTTTTCATAGGTGGGTAAAATAAATAAAAATAGGTGGGCATATGTCACTGGTGTGGTTAAAGGGTTCAAAAAGAAACATAAAATGTTAACGACTAAGCAAAGAGTCCTGTATCAAAGGTGTTCAACAAAAACGTCCAAAAGATCAAGATGTGTCTTGTCTAGCAAAACTCTATGACTCAAATGACTCTCTAAAAAGTAAATGGGTTGTCCTCCCAAAAGCTTATTACCTGACTCGACATCTAGGTTGCCTCCTGCAAAACGCTTCGTTTATCGTCTATAGATGGACCTTCGGGTTGTGGCTCTGACTAGCATCCCATGATGGTGCTGCAATCATCTCTTCTTCGTTTTTTACAGGCTTGCGTTCTCCTTTGAGCTGCATAGCTAACTTCTCATCTCTAGCTCTTCGATTCTTCTCATCAAGAAGTCGATCTTGGCCTCCATGTCTTCATTGCGCTTCTCCTCTTGCACGCTCTTTGCTTTGCCCATGGACGGAATGAGTTGAGTGCGTCCGATCGATGCCCAAGCGTTGTTATCAGCCACCTTCTTGAATAATGCATAAGCCTCGGTGGGAGTAAGGTCGATGATGGAACCTCCGGTGGATGTATCCATGATTGTCCGTGATGATGCTTGCAAGTCACCGTAGAACTTCATAACTAGGTCCGCTTTTGAATACATGTGATGTGGACAAGCGAGAACATAGTCGTTGAAGTGGTCGAACGCCTCGCTGATGGTCTCCGTGGTCCTCTAGGTGAAGCTTGAGATCTGGTTGCGAAGAGTCTGCGTCTTCCCTGGCGAGTAGAACTTGGAGATGAAAGCTTCTGAGGACCCGGTGTGTCCGAGGACCGGTGGATGGTCGCTTCCTGGTGTGATGAGTGATTGACAACGTGGTGTGGATTGACGTTTCCCTTGGCTCAAGTATTGCAGGTGTAGAATGCGGCTTGGTTGCATTGGTGCAGGTGAAGAACAGGCGCGAAAGGTCTTAGCCATGGCGGCCTCCGAGGAGCGGAGAGACAAGTAGGCTTGGTTCGAGGGACCCGATGGCCGGTGGATCAAGTGCGGTTCACATGCTGGCAAGAACGAGCAAGGGGACGTGGTTCCGGTGCGAGGTAGCGGCTCACAACCGAAGCTCGTACGCGGACGAGAAGCCGGCGCAAGGTGGCGGCTAACAACCGAAGTTTGCGCGCGGGGTTTGGTGATTTGGCCACAAAATCATCGGTGGACGGTTTCCCTTGGTTTGGGCCTCAAAACCAAGGACCGAGGACTCGACGAGGCGGACTTGGGCAGCTGGGCCTGGCTGGGCTGTCAGGGGCGGTTTAACCGCCCCCCAGGGCCGGTTTAACCGCCCCCCCCCTGGGCTGGCCCAAGAACGGCGTCGAGGAGCTTCGATCCGGAGGACACGCGGCGTGACTGCAAGGCTTGCGTCGGAGGGAAGCTAGCTTGCAGTGGAAGGTGCCCGAGCCGGAAAATATCTGAAGACCAAATGTCAAATTTGCCCCTGAGGGGTATGTATCACTTAGGGGTAGTTTAGTCTTTAGGACACCACCACTTGGACTACTAATATGCCCCTTCAGGGCTGGTGGCTGTCATCTCTCTAGTTATCTCTTTAGGTTTTACTTTGAACTTGTTTTCCCCTTCATCCCCTCCACCTAGAACTACTTCGAATCATTCCTAGTTTGTATAGGTGAATTCATGGTTATGTGATTGAGTTTGTGCTGCTCATCTTTGTGCCATGATTTGATTTCCCGAGCTCCCTTTCCTTTTTCTATTTTCGTGGGTATTTTCGGAGCTATTTTTGGGGGATTTTCGTTCTTCTTGTTCCCGAGCGTTTTCTCTCGGATTTCTTTGGGGGATTCACGTATGAGTGCCTTGTGCCTCTTTTGCTGGTGATCCTTTGCCCCCAAACGCCGAGAATCGCTCTGGATTTGAGATTTTCGGGATGAACTCGAGGTCATGGTGTTCTTCGCGAGATCTGCGATTCCGGGAGTTGTACTGAGTTAGAGGCCGAGATCTTTTGGGAAAACACTCCACTGGAGGTCTAGATCATCTGACCAAAATCTCGCCTCAAGAGCTCAAGCGGTTTGGGAGATCCACTTTTGTTTTGACTTTTTCCCGAGGCTCCCAGGCCCGGGCGGTTTAACCGCCCCCCCTGGCCGGTTTAACCGCCCCCCCCTGGGTGTGTTAGATCGAGCCGAGTTTCGGGTCGTTTTGGTGTTCGATTCGATTGGTTCGAGTTCCGCTGCTCGTTTCTTGTTCCTAGGGTCAGTAGCTTGACAGTGGCTACGTGATCTTGGCAAGATTGTTCTCGGAGGTTTCGGAGTTGTTTTGGGAGAATAGCCGGATTGTTTGGAAAGACTTTTTATCGGCTCCCATTCACTCCCCCCCTCTCTGGTCGCCGTTTCGGTCCTTCAATTGGTATCAGAGCCGGTTACGGGTCTTTGCGACTCTAACCAGTCTAAGATCCAAAGATGGCGTACCAAGATCGGGGTTCCGGGCCTCCGCACTTCGATGGGAAGAACTACCCGAACTGGGTTGCGCGTATGGGCGCTTTCTTGCGAGGCAAAGGAAAGTTGCTGTGGGATGTGACGAAAGATGAAAACTATGTCAATCCCACCAACTTAGATGCCCAGGATGCAAAGGATAGATTTGAGGCGAATGCCCGAGCTGTTGACTACTTGTTCCGTGCTTTGTCCGCCGAGGAGTTTGAGCGTGTTTTGGGCGAGGACCTAGCTAGCCAGATCTGGCAGAAGCTCAAGGTAGCCCACGGTGGTGATAGCCATGTCAAGGCTAGGCTTTTCTCGATGTACAGGAGGGAGTATGAGAACTTTGCTCATTTGCCTGGAGAGTCGGTTGATGCTTTGTTTCAGCGTTTCACGTCTATTGTCAACAACATGAAAGCCAACATTACCGTGCTCCCATACTCGGATCATGACCGAGCTATCAAGCTCCTGCAAGCACTTGATAGATCCGTGTGGGGTGCCAAGGTTGAGGCGATCATGGAGTCGGCAAACTATGAGACTCTTTCTGTTGATGAGCTTTTCTCGAAGTTGAAGTCTTCTGAGGTTGACAGGCAGTTGCTTGCCAAGGCTAAGAGTCCGACTGATCCCCATAGTCTGGCTCTAGTCGGTGGCTCTGGATATGGACATGCTAACACTCCTAGACACTTTGCTTTGTCTTCTCTTGTGTCCCTTCCAGATGAAGAGTATGAGGTGCTGAGCGAGGAGGATCTCGCGTTGCTCACGAGGAGGTTCGAGCGGATGTACCAGAACCGCAAGGGTTCGAGGCGTGCCGGGAGTACGTGCTACAGATGCGGGAAGATGGGCCACTTCATCGCCGAGTGCCCCGAGGAGATCAAGAACGACTACAACCGCAAGCACCGCCCGCGAGACGACCACAAGCACCGTCCCAAGGACGAGTACCGCTCCAAGAACAAGAACAAGGACGAGAGAAGATCCAAGAACAAGCACGGTGGACACAAGAAGCACAGATCTCGAGCGATGGTGGCTGATGCGAGCGACATCGACACAAGCTCCACCAACACGTCGTCAAGCTCAAGCAGTGAAGATGAAGACCGCGGCCGCCGCAAGGAGAAGAAGAGCTTGAACCGCAACTTCAACGGCATCTCCTTCGCCGCCGTCGACTACTGCACCATGGCGCACGACTCCGTGAAGAGGCAAGGACGACTCCGACTCCGACTCCGAGGATGAGGTATTGACAGATCCCACCTCTTTGCGTCAGGAGATTGCTAGGTTAGAGCAGTTGGTCGATAACCGCGATGATGTGCTTAGGAAGACCAACAAAGAGAAGAGGGAGTTTAGGTCTTTGCTAGGAGAGTCCAAGGATAGAGTGGCTGAGCTTGAGACCTTGCTTTCTGAGACTGGAAAGAAGGCCATGGAGTTTGAGTCTTTGCTTTGCGAGTCTAGGGAGAGAGCAGCTTCGCTTGAGTCTGAGATTGCTGTTTTGAAAGATGCTCCTCTTGTGTCTGATGAGGTAGAATGCTCGTTCTGTGATGTGCATATTGCTGATCTTGTTGTGCTCAAGGAAAAACACATGAACTGCTTGGATGAACTAGAGAGTGCTAGAGTTGAGCTTGCTGAGTTGAAGTCTAGGTCATCTTTGCTAGGTGCTTGTACTTCTTGTCCTGCTTTGCATGCTCAGTTGCTTGAATCACGCACCATGATTAGTTCACTTGAAGCACAACTTAAATCACCCATTGCGAATTCCTGTTCTGCTTGTGATGTTGTTGCTTTAAAGAATGTTGAGCTAGAACAGTGTGTGAATAGATTGGAAGGATGAGAACTGATGAGCTGAGACAGTGTTTGGGTTGGTTGTCTGGTCGTGAGCCTCAGCTCAAGATGTTGATTGCGAGTTTCAAGAGAGCTGATGGTTGTGGGCTTGGTTCTGAGAAGGTTGGTGAGAGTAGTGGTGAGAGAGAGAGAGATCCAGAGAGCTCCACCGCAAACATTCCCACAAACCCACCAAAAACCATTCTCAAGAACACCTTACACCCAAACCAAACCACCTGCTGAACAAGCTTGACACCACTCCAGATCCTCCCAAGTTTCCACCTAAGTCAGAGAACTTTCAGAGGAGAGTGACCTTTGTGAGGAGTGGGGTTTACCAGCCGAGAGAGAGGGCACAGCCGAGAGAAACCCCAAAGCCAAAGCCAGTCCGCTTCCATTGTGAGCATTGTGGAAGGGATGGTCACCTTGAGGAGTTTTGTTGGAGGAAGAAGAGGGAGGTGAGAAGAGAGAAGGAGGTGGGGAACAGGGACAGGTACTACTCTTCTCGTAGTGTGCCTGTGTCTCGTTCACCCTGGCCGAGAGGCGACGCTTTTGTGCGTACAGTTCCTGTAGTTGCTAGTCGTGGTGTTCCTGTTGTTCGTGAGTTTGCTAGGCGGCCTCCGTTTCGCGGTCAGTTTGGTTCAGGGAGGTTCGACCGTAGCTTTGAGGCTAGGAGAGAGTCTAGGCCACGTTTTCCCCCGCGTGGTGCTAGAGGTCCGATGGTGAGAGACGAGAGGGTGTCACGCGGTAGAGCTGATTTTGCTAACCCTTCTTTTGAGCAGATGGCCCGACACTGGTTTGACTCGTTCTGTGCTAACCCCAGTGTCGAGTCATTTGCTCATTCTCGTTCTCGGTTCTGATTGTGCAGGTGGGAGGCTTGGAGAACTTTTGGTTGATGGATTCTGGCTGCTCGAGACACATGACAGGTAATGGTAAGTGGTTCTCCAGTCTCACCCCGGTGGTGTCCAGGCAGTACATCACTTTCGGGGATAAGGGTAGAGGTAGAGTGTTGTCAGAGGGTGCTATTCAGGTGAGCGACACTTTCATGTTGAAGCGAGTTGCTCTTGTCAAGAATCTTGGTTTCAATTTGCTCTCAGTTTCTCAGCTTCTTGATGAGGGTTATGAGGTTCGCTTTAAACGTGGTGATTCGAAAATTCTTGATTCTCGAGGTGACCTTGTGTGTATGATCATTCCTGAGGGACAGATTTTTCGTGCTGATTTTTCTCGATCTTTTGGTCCTTCACGTTGTTTGATCGCTGGTACTTCTTCTGAGCTTTGGAAGTGGCATAGGAGATTGGGTCATGTGAGCTTTGATTTACTCACACGCTTGAGTGCTCTTGACCTTATCCGAGGATTGCCCAAGCTCAAGTTCGAGAAAGATTTGGTTTGTGCACCTTGTAGGCATGGTAAAATGGTTGCTGCTTCTCACCCACCTTTGACAGATGTTATGACTGAGCGTCCAGGGGAGCTTTTGCACATGGATTTGGTTGGCCCCGCTCGAGTTCGTTCAGTTGGTGGGAAGTGGTATGTTCTTGTGGTTGTTGATGACTTTTCTCGGTATGCGTGGGTGTTCTTTCTGGCGTCGAAGGATGAGACTTTTGATTTTGTTCGAGATCTGATTTTGAGGTTGAAAAACGAGAGTAATGGTGGTGCCATGAGAGCTATTCGTAGCGACAATGGTACGGAATTTAAGAACACTCGTTTTGATGCCTTCTGTCGTGATCTTGGTCTTGAACATCAATACTCGTCGCCATATGTTGCTTGTCAGAATGGTGTTGTTGAGAGAAAGAACAGAACACTTTGTGAGATGGCTAGGACGATGCTAGATGAGCATAGGACTCCTAGGAAGTATTGGGCAGAAGCGGTGAACACAGCTTGCTATGTTTCAAATCGGATTTTCCTTCGTGCTTTCAAGAAGAAAACTTGCTATGAGCTTTTCCATGGTCGTTCCCCCCGTGTGAGTCACTTTCGGGTTTTTGGTTGCAAGTGTTTCATCTTGAAGAAAGGAAATTTGGACAAGTTTGAGTCTCGTTCGATGGATGGAATTTTTCTTGGTTATGCTAATCATTCTCGAGCATATCGTGTGCTCAATCTTGAAACTAACCAAATCATGGAGACTTGCGAAGTCACCTTCGACGAGACCATTCCGTGTAGCTCTTCTGCTTTTGAGTGTGCAGGTGATGATGACTTGGGACAGCCCATCTTTGAGGAAGAACAGCCTGATGATGAAGATGATGAGGAATTTCAGGCACCGTGTGGAGATCGTGTACCTTCTACTTCCACTACTACCACGACGTTCGACGACGGCCCCTCTGCTACACCTTCGTCGAGTCGCGCACCAGATCGAGTTCAAGTGGAAGCTGATGTTGAGGGGGAGGCAATCTCGAGGCGAGAAGCTCCCCGGCTGGTACAGAGGGATCATCCACCTTCGAAGATCATCGGGAACATGGATGAACGCACTACACGGTCGAGGTCACAGAACATCTCTCATTATGCTCATTCTGCTTTTGTCGCGTCTTTTGAGCCCAAAAATGTTGGACACGCTTTATCTGATTCTGATTGGGTCAATGCCATGCATGAAGAGCTTAGAAAACTTTGAGAGAAATCAGGTGTGGAAGTTAGTAGAACCACCTCCAAATTGCCATCCCATAGGAACCAAGTGGGTGTTCAAGAACAAGAGGGATGAGAGTGGTGAGATTGTGAGAAACAAAGCGAGGTTGGTTGCTCAGGGGTTTTCGCAGCAGGAGGGGATAGATTATGAGGAGACATTTGCTCCTGTTGCCCGTTTGGAGGCAATTCGGATCCTTCTAGCATTTGCAGTTGCTAAAGGGTTCAAATTGTACCAAATGGATGTGAAGAGTGCCTTCTTGAATGGGGTGATCGAGGAAGAAGTGTATGTGAGGCAGCCCCCGGGTTTTGAGAGTGAGAGATACCCACACCGAGTGTACAAACTCCACCGAGCTTTATATGGCCTAAAGCAAGCACCCAGAGCGTGGTATGGTAGATTGAGAGGGTTCTTGCTTAGCAAGGGGTTTGTGATGGGGAAGGTTGATAAGACGCTCTTCTTGCTGAGAAATGGCAAAGATCTTTTAATCGTTCAGATTTACGTGGATGATATCATTTTTGGTGGCTCTTCTCATGATCTTGTTGCCAAGTTTGCAGATGATATGAGCAGGGAATTTGAGATGTCGATGATGGGAGAGTTGCAGTTCTTTCTCGGGCTGCAGATCAAGCAAACCAAGGATGGGACATTTGTGCACCAAAGCAAGTACACCAAGGACATTCTCAAGAAATTCGACATGAGCGACTCCAAGCCGATGACTACGCCGATGAGTACGACTACAGCTTTGGATGCGGATGAGGACGGAGAACCAGTGGACCAGAAGGAGTACCGGAGCATGATCGGCTCCCTCCTCTACTTGACGGCGACGAGGCCGGACATACAGTTCAGCGTGTGTCTGTGCGCTCGTTTTCAGGCTTCACCGAGGACGTCACATCGTCAGGCCGTCAAGAGGATTTTCAGGTATCTCAAGTTTACTCCTGAGCTGGGTCTTTGGTATTCTGCCGATTCCACTCTTGCACTTCATGGTTTTTCTGATGCGGATTTTGCTGGATGTCGTGTTGATCGCAAGTCTACTTCTGGTCAGTGTCAGTTTCTTGGATTCGTCTCTTGTGTCTTGGTCTTCTCGCAAGCAGTCTAGCGTAGCCCAATCCACCACTGAAGCCGAGTATGTTGCTGCTGCTAGCTGTTGTTCTCAGTTGCTTTGGATCACATACACCTTGAGAGACTTTGGCTTAGACATGTCCCATGTTCCACTTCTTTGTGATAGCACCAGTGCCATAAGCGTAGCCAAAAATCCCGTGCTTCATTCCAAAACCAAACACATAGAAGTGAGGTACCACTTTCTGAGAGATCATGTGGAGAAAGGAGATATTGAGCTTGCCCACGTTTCTACCCAAAACCAGCTTGCAGACATTTTCACTAAGCCACTTGACCAAGTCACCTTCACCCGCTTGCGAGGGGAACTTGGTGTGTGTGCGGTTTTCTGAGCTGAGTTTTGGAGGCTTCTCTTGTAGCATATGTATATTTGTGTACCATCTTTGTATCTTGATGTATATTTTTTCTTGCTTTTGTATCTTGATTTCATCTTTTGTATCATATCTTAGGATGAGCTTCTCCTATATGCAGTGATTGGTACAACTTGCTACATTTTAGAGTTTAGGCAGGCTGGCTAGGGATTGATTGGATGGATGGCTATGCTCTTGATGGTCTTGATATATATTCTGTTGAGATAGCTTCTTTTCGAATTAAAATGACAAACTGAACTTAATTCCTACACCCATGAGTAAATGCCTTTGCATGTCTTGTTTGAGCCGAAATGGCTATATCTTGCTTAAGATCATGTTAGGGTGTGATATTCTTTTCAATTGGGTCAAAGACCTTTGTCATTGTAAATGTTTAGCCCATGCTTTATCTTGTGGAGGAGCATAAGCTTCTTTCTGTCGCAAAGACATTTCATGTACCATGCTTAACTTGAAAAACTTGAAAAATGAGATGTCTATGCATGAAAGAAGAAAGTTGAGGAAAAGATATATTTGCAGAAATTTATGCTCATGTCTCTATGCTTTCACCATTGCACACACTTGCACACATGGGTGCTAAGCGGTTGCATGTTGTTTGCCGGAGAAGTCTCCCATGAGAAGTGAACACATGGCTCCGTGCTTTGACATGACATGAGGTAGAACTTGGGCGTTTATGATGATCTTTTGTCAAGAATGCTTGTCCTTTCATGATTTTGGTGAGATGAAGTTTATTTTTGCTTAAACAATCCATGGTTAGGACTTTGCTCATGCGGTGACATTTTTGATAAAAATCCACAATTTGCTCATGGCTTTGTCAATTGGATATATGTCTTCACCTTCTTGATGGCAATGCCCGTGTGACATGATGAACTAGCTTGTATGCCTCTTCTCTAACTTGTAGCACTTTGTATTGCTCATTGTATATTTGAGAAGCTTGTAGTTGCATTTTGTACATTTTTGCCTTGATGTGTGCATTGTCAACAAGGGGGAGAATTTCTGGAGCATTTGGCAAGGGGGAGTTGCTGCTGAACTTAGAAGAAAGATTTTGCTCTAGATTTTGTCGAAATTGTGTGAGAGGTTGAAGTTTTTGCCCAAATGAGGTTTTCTGAAAATTTGCGAAGTTTCTGAGAGTTTGATCATTGGAATATCTTGCTGGGCATATTTGGAAGGTTTTCAAGTTGGAACGGCATCGTTGCGAGTTGATTTGTGCAATTTTGGGATTTTGCACTTTGGTCATCTGCCAGGGGCGGTTTAACCGCCCCCCCTGGGCGGTTTAACCGCCCCTGTGCTGAGAGCACACAAGTTGTGAAGATTTGAGCCATTTTCGAGTGATTTTCGCACGCACAAGTTCACTTGTTCAGGGGGAGTTGCATCTTTGCAGGGGGAGTGCTTTGAGAGTCCTGAAAAGTGAGTTGGAGGATTTGAAGTTTGTGATTTGTGCTTCGTGCTTTTGCTCTTTTGCCGATGGTGTTGAGCCCTTTCGCTTCTTCTTGAAGGGTCGGCGTTTCTGGAGCTTTCTCTTGCTAAGTGACTTTTGATTTGGCTTGTTCTTGCTTTTAGTCACTTGCTTGAGTCTTGTTTTCGATTTCTTTTACATTTTCTTTATATCATTGGTTACTATGTGTGTGTTGTCAATGCACTCATCAAGGGGGAGATTGAGGACCCGGTGTGTCCGAGGACCGGTGGATGGTCGCTTCCTGGTGTGATGAGTGATTGACAACGTGGTGTGGATTGACGTTTCCCTTGGCTCAAGTATTGCAGGTGTAGAATGCGGCTTGGTTGCATTGGTGCAGGTGAAGAACAGGCGCGAAAGGTCTTAGCCATGGCGGCCTCCGAGGAGCGGAGAGACAAGTAGGCTTGGTTCGAGGGACCCGATGGCCGGTGGATCAAGTGCGGTTCACATGCTGGCAAGAACGAGCAAGGGGACGTGGTTCCGGTGCGAGGTAGCGGCTCACAACCGAAGCTCGTACGCGGACGAGAAGCCGGCGCAAGGTGGCGGCTAACAACCGAAGTTTGCGCGCGGGGTTTGGTGATTTGGCCACAAAATCATCGGTGGACGGTTTCCCTTGGTTTGGGCCTCAAAACCAAGGACCGAGGACTCGACGAGGCGGACTTGGGCAGCTGGGCCTGGCTGGGCTGTCAGGGGCGGTTTAACCGCCCCCCAGGGCCGGTTTAACCGCCCCCCCCTGGGCTGGCCCAAGAACGGCGTCGAGGAGCTTCGATCCGGAGGACACGCGGCGTGACTGCAAGGCTTGCGTCGGAGGGAAGCTAGCTTGCAGTGGAAGGTGCCCGAGCCGGAAAATATCTGAAGACCAAATGTCAAATTTGCCCCTGAGGGGTATGTATCACTTAGGGGTAGTTTAGTCTTTAGGACACCACCACTTGGACTACTAATATGCCCCTTCAGGGCTGGTGGCTGTATCTCTCTAGTTATCTCTTTAGGTTTTACTTTGAACTTGTTTTCCCTTCATCCCCTCCACCTAGAACTACTTCGAATCATTCCTAGTTTGTATAGGTGAATTCATGGTTATGTGATTGAGTTTGTGCTGCTCATCTTTGTGCCATGATTTGATTTCCCGAGCTCCCTTTCCTTTTTCTATTTTCGTGGGTATTTTCGGAGCTATTTTTGGGGGATTTTCGTTCTTCTTGTTCCCGAGCGTTTTCTCTCGGATTTCTTTGGGGGATTCACGTATGAGTGCCTTGTGCCTCTTTTGCTGGTGATCCTTTGCCCCCAAACGCCGAGAATCGCTCTGGATTTGAGATTTTCGGGATGAACTCGAGGTCATGGTGTTCTTCGCGAGATCTGCGATTCCGGGAGTTGTACTGAGTTAGAGGCCGAGATCTTTTGGGAAAACACTCCACTGGAGGTCTAGATCATCTGACCAAAATCTCGCCTCAAGAGCTCAAGCGGTTTGGGAGATCCACTTTTGTTTTGACTTTTTCCCGAGGCTCCCAGGCCCGGGCGGTTTAACCGCCCCCCCTGGCCGGTTTAACCGCCCCCCCTGGGTGTGTTAGATCGAGCCGAGTTTCGGGTCGTTTTGGTGTTCGATTCGATTGGTTCGAGTTCCGCTGCTCGTTTCTTGTTCCTAGGGTCAGTAGCTTGACAGTGGCTACGTGATCTTGGCAAGATTGTTCTCGGAGGTTTCGGAGTTGTTTGGGAGAATAGCCGGATTGTTTGGAAAGATTTTTATCGGCTCCCATTCACTCCCCCCCTCTCTGGTCGCCGTTTCGGTCCTTCCAGCTTCCACTAGGCTCCCCCAATTCTCGACCGTTGATGCCTCCAGCGTGTAGAACCATTGAAGTGCCTTGCCCATCAATGAGAACGGGAAAAGTCTTGCACGTAGCTGATTGTTGTCGACCCCTTCGATCTTGAAAGTGCTGCACAATTGTATAAAGGACCGCAAATGTGAATTGGGATCCTTCTTAGGTTGTCTTGTACCATCTCGATGATTGAAGTCTTGATCTCGAACGGGCTTCCAACTTCATCTAGCTTGAAGATCGGCAGATCATTGACATTCGGTGTCCAAAGCTCGCTCATCTTGTGCTCGAGATGTTCTCCCATTGCTACTAGTAGTTGATGTTCCACTGAGCTTCTTCTTGGGGTGCTAAGTGGTGGTCCTTTGGCCTTCACTTCCGATGTTTCTTATTGCAGCTACTTACTTGGATTTGCCTATATTTTTATTTTTTTCATGCACAAAAACAAAAGATTTTTTTCTGACAGGCACAAGTCCATCTCACATTAGGGTTAGCGAAAGAAAAACATATACAAGAACTATACAAGATCAAGAATATACAAGAAAAATATTCATAGAAAATTATGAATAGGAAAAATATTTATAAATGCAAAATCAATCTAAAATTCGATCACTTGTTTGCCCGGTAACGACGCCAGAAAAGCTTGTTGGCGGCGCAAACGCACACCAAGATCCACCGCAAGCGCATGGATCAGTTGTAACTTTTTCCCTTAGAGTATTCCCCCAAGGTTTATCAATCTGTGGAAACAAGGTCACAAACCCTAGATTAACTATGCATCGGAAAGCATTAATCAAGTTGCCAGATGATTGTAAATAGATAGACATGATCAAGCATAAGCACATATGAACAAGAGGTAACTCATCTAGGATAAAGCCTAGACTATGCATATGTTATAGTTCAAGCTAGTTTGGCAAACAAAACATGGTTTTGATTTAATGTATCTTTAAATCTCTACCCTCCGGTCCAACTCCCGAGAACCCCACCTTACAAGCCACGCCCTATCGTGGCACTCCCTTCGGCATGGTTAGTTACAAGGGCACGGACGTCATAC
>WEIB01000775.1:0-31159 GCA_015476505.1 Urochloa ruziziensis
GTGCTTAAGGAGAAACACATGACTTGCTTGGATGAACTAGAGGGTGCTAGAGTTGAGCTTGCTGAGTTGAAGTCTAGGTCATCTTTGCTAGGTGCTTGTACTTCTTGTCCTGCTTTGCATGCTCAGTTGCTTGAATCACGCACCATGATTAGTTCACTTGAAGCACAACTTAAATCACCCATTGCGAATTCATGTTCTGCTTGTGATGTTGTTGCATTGAAAAATGTTGAGTTAGAGCAGTGTGTGAATCGCTTGCAAGATGAGAATGATGAGCTGAGACAGTGTTTGGGTTGGTTGTCTGGTCGTGAGCCTCAGCTCAAGATGTTGATTGCTAGTTTCAAGAGAGCTGATGGTTGTGGTCTTGGTTCTGAGAAGGTTGGTGAGAGTAGTGGTGAGAGAGAGAGAGATCCAGAGAGCTCCACCGCAAACATTCCCACAAACCCACCAAAAACCATTCTCAAGAACACCTTCACACCCAAACCAAACCACCTGCTGAACAAGCTTGACACCACTCCAGATCCTCCCAAGTTTCCACCTAAGTCAGAGAACTTTCAGAGGAGAGTGACCTTTGTGAGGAGTGGGGTTTACCAGCCGAGAGAGAGGGCACAGCCGAGAGAAACCCCAAAGCCAAAGCCAGTCCGCTTCCATTGTGAGCATTGTGGAAGGGATGGACACCTTGAGAAGTTTTGTTGGAGGAAGAAGAGGGAGGTGAGAAGAGAGAAGGAGGTGGGGAACAGGGACACGTACTACTCTTCTCGTAGTGTGCCTGTGTCTCGTTCACCCTGGCCGAGAGGCGACGCCTTTGTGCGTACAGTTCCTGTGGTTGCTAGTCGTGGTGTTCCAGTTGTTCGTGAGTTTGCTAGGCGGCCTCCGTTTCGCGGTCAGTTTGGTTCAGGGAGGTTCGACCGTAGCTTTGAGGCTAGGACAGAGTCTAGGCCACGTTTTCCCCCGCATGGTGCTAGAGGTCCGATGGTGAGAGACGAGAGGGTTTCACGCGGTAGAGTTGATTTTGCTAACCCTTCTTTTGAGCAGATGGCCCGACACTGGTTTGACTCATTTTGTGCTAACCCCAGTGTCGAGTCATTTGCTCATTCTCGTTCTCGGTTCTGATTGTGCAGGTGGGAGGCTTGGAGAACTTTTGGTTGATGGATTCTGGCTGCTCGAGACATATGATAGGTAATGGTAAGTGGTTCTCCAGTCTCACCCCGGTGGTGTCCAAGGGTAGAGGTAGAGTGTTGTCAGAGGGTGCTATTCAGGTGAGCGACACTTTCATGTTGAAGCGGGTTGCTCTTGTCAAGAATCTTGGTTTCAATTTGCTCTCAGTTTCTCAGCTTCTTGATGAGGGTTATGAGGTTCGTTTTAAGCGTGGTGATTCGAAAATTCTTGATTCTCGAGGTGACCTTGTGTGTATGATCATTCCTGAGGGACAGATTTTTCGTGCTGATTTTTCTCGATCTTTTGGTCCTTCACGGTGTTTGATCGCTGGTACTTCTTCTGAGCTTTGGAAGTGGCATAGGAGATTGGGTCATGTGAGCTTCGATTTACTCACACGCTTGAGTGCTCTTGACCTTATCCGAGGATTGCCTAAGCTCAAGTTTGAGAAAGATTTGGTTTGTGCACCTTGTAGCCATGGCGGCCTCCGAGGAGCGGAGAGACAAGTAGGCTTGGTTCGAGGGACCCGATGGCCGGTGGATCAAGTGCGGTTCACATGCTGGCAAGAACGAGCAAGGGGACGTGGTTCCGGTGCGAGGTAGCGGCTCACAACCGAAGCTCGTACGCGGACGAGAAGCCGGCGCAAGGTGGCGGCTAACAACCGAAGTTTGCGCGCGGGGTTTGGTGATTTGGCCACAAAATCATCGGTGGACGGTTTCCCTTGGTTTGGGCCTCAAAACCAAGGCCGAGGACTCGACGAGGCGAGTTTTGGGCTGCTGGGCCAGTGGTGGCGGTCAGGGGCGGTTAAACCGCCCCCCAGGGGCGGTTTAACCACCTCCCCCTGGCCGGCCCAAAAACGGCGTCGAGGAGCTTCGATCCGGAGGACACGCGGCGTGACTGCAAGGCTTGCGTCGGAGGGAAGCTAGCTTGCAGTGGAAGGTGCCCGAGCCGGAAAATATCTGAGATCAAAATGTCAAATTTGCCCCTGAGGGGTATGTATCACTTAGGGGTAGTTTAGTCTTTAGAGCACCACCACTTGGACTACTAATAGGCCCCTTCAGGGCTGGTGGCTGCCATCTCTCTAGTTATCTCTTTAGGTTTTACTTTGAACTTGTTTTCCCTTCATCCCCTCCACCTAGAACTACTTCGAATCATTCCTAGTTTGTATAGGTGAATTCATGGTTATGTGATTGAGTTTGTGCTGCTCATCTTTGTGCCATGATTTGATTTCCCGAGCTCCCTTTCCTTTTTCTATTTTCGTGGGTATTTTCGGAGCTATTTTTGGGGGATTTTCGTTCTTCTTGTTCTAGGGCGTTTTCTCTCGGATTTCTTTGGGGGATTCACGTATGAGTGCCTTGTGCCTCTTTTGCTGGTGATCCTTTGCCCCCAAACGCCGAGAATCGCTCTGGATTTGAGATTTTCGGGATGAACTCGAGGTCATGGTGTTCTTCGCTAGATCCGCGATTCCGGGAGTTGTACTGAGTTAGAGGCCGAGATCTTTTGGGAAAACACTCCACTGGAGGTCTAGATCATCTGACCAAAATCTCGCCTCAAGAGCTCAAGCGGTTTGGGAGATCCACTTTTGTTTTGACTTTTTCCCGAGCCACCCAGACCCGGGCGGTTTAACCGCCCCCCCTGGCCGGTTTAACCGCCCCCCTCTGGGTGTGTTAGATCGAGCCGAGTTTCGGGTCGTTTTAGTGTTCGTTTCGATTGGTTCGAGTTCCGCTGCTCGTTTCTTGTTCCTAGGGTCAGTAGCTTGACAGTGGCTACGTGATCTTGGCAAGTTTGCTCTCGGAGGTTTCGGAGTTGTTTTGGGAGAATAGCCGGATCGAATAGAAAGAATTTTTATCGGCTCCCATTCACTCCCCCCCTCTCTGGTCACCGTTTCGGTCCTTCAAGAAATAAAAGTTAGAACACAAGTGGGCAGCTGGGGTATGTTAACTGCCGGCTCGGGGTTAAACCGCGAGTCGGGCTGACGAAGGCAGCGGTCTGGGGTTGATGACATCACAACGGGCCCTGATGATGTCATCGTTGACCTGGTCCAAGTTGACTGGGTCAACGGTCTGGGGGGGTCAAGGTCTCGGTCAACGGGTCAAAGGCTACCGGGTCGGTCAATGGGTCAGTGGGTCCACATGTCAACATGCGGGCCCAAGGGTCAGGTGGGTCCGGCCTAACAGTCAGTGGGTCCCACAGGTGGGCCCACGGTCCTACGGGTCAAAAGTCATGTTAGTCACGTGGCGGTCGACTCGGCACCGGGTCGGCGCCATGTGTTGGGCAAAGGTTGGCCGGCTAGGTTTGCGTGGCAGTCACGTGACTAAGTCGCGGACGCCACTTGGCTGGGCCTGAGGTCAAGGGCGCGATTTTAGGAACCTAACGCAACTGGTTTGGTACAAAACGGAGCTAGGATGGAAAAGATTTGGATTTCCTAAGGTTTAACCAACTTTAGTTATTAAGAAAAAGGATTTATATAAGAATAAACGCATTTCTTAAAAAGAACAGGGGGCTCTGTGCAAAATTACCGAGGTGGAAGGACCTTTTCGCGATTAACAAAAGGTCCAAGGGCCTAACTGCAAAAGTGCAGGGGCCAGATTGTAATTAACAGAAACCCCAGGGGGGCTGGATGCAAAAGAACCAGGGTCAAAGAGTAAAAAGGGGACGGCCAAGGGCTTAACCGCAAAAGGGTCTAAGGTGGAAGGACCTAAACGTGAAAGGAGGAAAGGTTAGGGGGCTTCTTGCAAAACTGCAAGGGCTCGGCTGTAAACAGCCGGCGGGTGATGACGCCAGCGCCTGCGTCATCATCCGCAGAGGATCCGGGGCGATCCGGTGCGGCTCGGGGTTATGGCCGCCGGTGTGGCCGCGCGCGGGAAGCCGACACGCGGGGCACGGGATCCTCTACGGCCGGGCGATCCGGTGTGGCCAAGGGCCGTGCAGGCGGTCGTGCGGCTCGGCTCAGCACGTGACACGTGGCGAAGGCGACGCGGGGGCGCGAGGCAGACGAGCGCGGGGTGTTCGACCAATTGCCCGTGAGGGTTATGGCGCGCACTCCGCGGGGCGGAGCGACGGCGTGGTGGCGGCAAGACGCGACGGCGAGGCTCGGCGGGGCTAAGCGGGGGTCAGCGGCAGCTTAGGTGGCCTAAAGTCCCGGCCTTTCGGCCCTATTGAGGTTTGCGGAGGCTCGCCGGAGCGAGGCCGCGGCGGCGACGGCCGGAACGGTAGCAGCGCGGTCGGCTAGGCAGCGGTGGCACGCGCGGGGCACCTGCACAGCTCGGCTCGAAGGCCGGCGTCCCAGAACAAACGACGGCGAGCGGCGGCTAGAGGCCCATCGGCGACGCACGCCGGACAGCAGGGGAAACAAAAGGGGAAAGAGAGCGGGGCATGCACGTGCTCACGTTGGGGGCGGTGGTGGAGTCGTGGCCGTGCCGTGGTGAGGAGGAAGCGGTTCCGGGGCGGCGTCGGCGCTCCGGCTTGACGCGGCGTCGAGGAGGCGCTCCAGGCGGTGATGGCGTGGCAGAGCTACGCGGCGTCCGGGCGGCAGCGTCCTCTTCTGCTTCTCCCTAGCGTGGCGGCGGCGTCTGCGACGACGGGAACGGCGACGCTTCAGCGGCGTCCCGGCTTCAGGCGCTCGTGCTCCTCGAACAGCGGCGGCGTCGAGAGGAAAGGAGGAAAAAGGGGATCTTTCCCCAGACGGCGGCGGAGAGGGAGCTGGGGGAGGAGCGGAGCGGCGACGGCCTTTATAGGTAGGTGACTAGGGTTTGCAGGGCACGGGTAGGTGTGGACGGCGTTGATCCTCGGCGGGCGCGCCTTGGACACGCGGCGGAATCGGAGCGGCTCGGCGCAGGGCGAGAGAGCTAGCGCAGCCGAGTTGGAAAGCGGGGCGGCGAGCTGGCGCGGGGTGACGCGGCCGAGCCGAGGTGGAGAAGCGGGATTGGATGCGGCGGGGCGCGGCGAGGGGAGGTGGCGTCGGTGTGCTGTAAAGGGAGGAGGTGGAAAGGGGGAAGAAGGTGGGGGATGACGAGTGGGGCCCATGTGGCGGTGAGAGGGGAGTGGTGGCGGTAGGTGATGTTGGGCCAGGGAAGCTGGGCCGTGGCGCTGGGCTGAGGAGGTTAGCGGGCCGAGCGGATCGAGGGGAAAGGAAGCCGGGCCGGGAGGAGCTTGGGCCGAGCGAGGCTGCTGGGCCGCGGGAAGAGAGGTGTGGGCCGCGCGCGGGCGTGGGGGAGTTGGGCTGGCCGCGCGGGTGGAGGGGTATGGACAGGCTGGGTTAGGAGTTGGAGGGTTAGAACTAGACTTAGGTTTGGTTAGGGCCCAAGATGGTTAGTTGAGTTAGTTTTCTATTTTGGATTTGCATTTGAAATTAGATTTCAATTACGAATCCCACTCAAACGAAACCAAATAAAATTCAATTGGAATTCCACCATTCCGGATAAACTCCAAATCACACATGCGAGAATGTGAGAAATTATTTTATGCGCAATTTAAATTTACTAGGAATTTTAGAGAGAGCAAGTACTTATATTACAAACACTTCATGTCTCACAACAATTCATACAAAAATTTTTAAACTCCGATTTTTCATTACAAGTAACAGACAGCGATTTCGTGGGATGTTACAGTCCTATGCTCAGATTTGCATAGTATCTATTAATTCCATTGAAAATGGACACCACTGACTTGTCCCATGGTCTATAGGGTAGAGCATCGGATAGGTCGGTGCTCATGTCAGTGAATGTGGAAGTTTGAATTTCATGTAACACCGACTTGTTCGGTGCTAGATCAAGTGTAGCACCAGATGGGTTAGTACTCATGTTTTCTGCAGCTCGAGGGCCACGGCCACAGCTAGTTTTCTTAGCTTTGCCTATATATACCCCTTGGGCTGATTCAATTGAGCTCTCTTGCCACCCAGGACTATTCATATTCTCGTTACTGCTTGGAGAGTAGCAAGTGTGCATCTACCCGTCTCTTTGCCTTGTATAGGTCATGTGAGGTTCTTTTATTGTCACTCTTGGTGATCGGCATCACCTAGATAGCTTGGTCGTGTTATGTTCTTGGTGAGCTCTCAAGGAGGTGACTGTGAGAGACCCAAGAAGGTTGTGCTCGATTTGAAATCCGCCGATCCAGAGCTAGAGAATGGATTACCACTAGAGAGCACTTGATCCTCATGCGGATGAAGGGGGAGCAATACCCTTGCACGGGTGCTTCAACGATGACTAGGGGAAGTACCGACTCTTCGATACCTCAAAAACTTTTGGTGTTCTAACTCTCTCTTTACTTTTGGCAATTTACTTTCCGCGATTTCATTTCATATAATTTTCATGCTAGTATAGGGTTAGAACTATAGATTGCTAATCTTTTGAATGGCTAGGATAGCCACACTTTCTAAGGTGGCTTGTTGTTAGGTTTAATTTTCGCAAGAATAATTTGTAGGAGCCTAATTCACCCCTACTCTTCTTGATCCTTTCAATTAGTATCAAAGCCTCATGCTCATTTGGATAGCCTTCATAGGCTAGAGAAAGATGTCAATTGGGGATGGATCCCCCCCCCCCCCCCCCCCCTCCCATGTTCGATGGCAACAACGTTTTCTATAGGAAGATTGAAACCAACATGGTCTCATTAGCCATGTAGTTGTGATTTTGATAATTGGATGACAACATAACCATTGGGACTAATGCTTTGTCAGGCATGTGATTTGTGGTTTCTTAGGTTCTATTATGAAATTCAAGTCGCGATATTCTCACCCAAATCGTATTATTTGGAGTCACCCAAATGGTGGTTTCATTAAAGAATAGATAGTATCATTTTGAGTCACCCAAATGGCAGCTTCTTATAAAAGAATAAAATTTGGTTAAGGAATCAAAGCGGTTTAAATTGAATGAGTTGCTATGGGGTGTAAGCGACTGGAATATCCGATGAGTCAAGATAACATGGATCGGATAAATAGATCGCCACATTTGCATGAGATGCAGGAAGCGAAGACATGGGCAATCGAAAGATCCGATCGAGGTGATTTTACATGGATTGGTGCTTCACTTGACGCATTGTTCCATAGTTCTCTCACCAGTCATCACAGATGGTGCTTCACTTGACGCCGAGGTTATCTCTAAATTCTGGAGCTTCAATGCCAAGTTATAGGCACTTCGAACTGTAAAGAGTCCAAATTTCTCCATTGCCCATGCTATAATATCCTCTAAAGGTCGAGATGGTAGCTTTATTTTGGATATGGCCTCCGCATCTGCATGATTAAAGATACTAGCCACCTTTTTAAAATCCCAATCTCTTCCGTCTATATCAAGGAGATCAGAAACATAATTTAATCTGCATCTTCCCTTCCTGGTAGTGACCATTTGGTTCCTGCGTCTTTAGGGCTCATTCGGTTCCTCTGGAACCATTCCATCCGGATTGAGGCAGATATAGCAAGAAATTTTTCGTAGGTACACCAAGATACCGGGATTTATTTCGGGTCAAGAACCAATTTGCTCATGATAGGTACAACAAGAGATCGTGAATCAATCCACTAGTCAAGAGGTGTGCAACCAATCCGGGTCTTTTGTTGTAGCTATCATGAGCAAATTGGTTCACGGCCCGGAATAAATCCCGATCTATTGTTATATCTATCACAAATTTCTTGTTATATCTACCTCAATCTAGGTGCAACAAATCCATATAGTAACCGAATGAGCCCTTATTTATGTTGTTGTTGCAGCCTGCCCCGGTCCGTCAGTCGATTCTGAACACAAATGTATTTCAACCGGCCCATGCGTCCACCGCGGCCTTGAGGTCGCCATTGCTGTTCTCAACTGCCAATCCTGCAGACAGCAGCAGGACTGCAGGTCATGTCCGCCGGCGACTGGAGCTACTCTGGGTCCGGCGAGTCCGGCCTTCAGAAGACAGTAATGAGAAATGAGAAGAGCAGGCTTCATTGGTGGTTTGATCGACGGTGACGTATGGGTGAGAAAGCATGTGGTGCTCCCACGTACACTCTTGTACTCCCATGCACATTTGATTCAAAAATCCACAAAACTATGTGAACAAATAAAAAAATATAAGTGGATACATGGTGTGATACTATGTGTTCTTACAAAGTTCCAGGTTCAGATAAATTTTATGCAAAGAGAAAAAAAAGACAAATCTCCATATGATGTTGCGGGTTTGCAGGCACACATGAACAGTGAATCCGACCCGATTACATGCTAACTTTTGTCATATTTGTTTCTAACTGCACAGAATTTTGTTCATCTTCAAACTTTGTATGAACATAGATCATTGCACCATGTATCGATCTGTATTTTTGGTTGAATTTTCCGTAAATGTTTATATGAATTTTTCATCAGGAGTGCACGTACGGGAGTACATGAGAGGGTGATAGCACCAGATACTTTCTCGAGGTATGGATATGGCACAAGCGGTTGCTGGTGCGGTGGTGACCACGTGTACATGCTAACATGCTGGATCCAGCATTTCTGGCAGCTGGTACAGGGAAGAACGAATTTTCAGAATCATGTGTTGTTTGTGTACACACTGACCACACACCAACAAATAGCACTAGCAGATGAAATGGTTACGGTGGCCGGCGGCGGGGCTCGGTCTGAACCTCGTCGTCCACGACTGTGTGAAACAGTGGTAGCACAAAGCAACAATGTGAAGCCAAGGTTTGGTGCTCCGCAGGAGCTAGGCATTTAGCGAACTGTTAGGGCGAGAATAATTTTCTCTTGATTTGTGCCTGGTTAGCCGGCCTGTAAATACTCTTCTCAATGAAATTAGTACAATCTCATGCTCGTTTGTTTAAAAAACAAACATGCAAGCTGTGATGATGCAGCCATGATTATCTTCGATACTGTACTCTTGATTAGTAATGCTAATACCAGCTCTGATTTTATTGTTGCTTGCAGGGCAGAGTGATGTTGACTGTTTTGATTATTTTTCTTGCAGAGCACAGTTTGTGCGGCAGTAGTAACGAGTAGGGTGGCGCGGAACAGATCATCCAGTCAGTGTTTGCACACTAGAGATAAGTATCTATAGGTCATATCAACTTTTTGGGGCGAATTGGCTTGTAATCCAATGGTAGGGTGGTCCAGTAGGACAGTTTAAATGCTGATGCTCACACCTTTTTTTGATATTTTTTCAGGATTTACCTGTGTTATGTGTTAAGTGGCAAGCGGTGTTTTCGTCGACAACGAGGCGCCAATAGTGACTACGGGAATTTCCCGATCTGTCGGGTGCTCAATTCTTCAAAGGTGCTCATAAGGGTAGGGTTTACGTACGTGTGTTCATAGGGGTGAGTGTGCGTGCATGTGTGAGCATCTGCTTTGTACTGTGTAATTCTTAAAAAATATTAACTTTTCGGGAGCTGATTTATTGTGTGAAAGAAAGACCGGACAAGAAGATGTTTATCGTCCGTTGCTTTAGGCCCATTTGCGGTGTTGGGTGGTGGCCACAGAAAATTTTGTTCGCCCTCAAAAAAAAAACAGAAATATTGTTCTATCTAGCCAGTTCATGATCTGCTCATGACTGGGCTGTGGCCTCGGAATGGGGCCATACGTAGTTTTGCGCTCCCTGGACCCTGTTGGGCGGTGGCCAAGTCTAGCTTCGTGCCAAATTTAAGATAAAAAAAAGCTGGTGTTTGGTATGTGAACATTCTAAAGTTGAGATAGCGCTCAAGTTGTGACTAAAATGGTGTTTGGTTTGCATCCATGCTTAAACCTAGAAAAATAGTGGATGTGGCACATGTTTCTTTCTTCTTCTTCTTTTTTTTTTTGAAATGAGATATGTCACGTGTTTCATGTTCACTTGACGCACAGTCTTGGTTATCCGCTATTCTGTACTCTCTCTCTTTTTTTTTTTTTTGAACGAAACTGCTATACCGTACTCTCGATGAGTAATGCTAATAGTAGCTCTGATTATATTGTCGATTGCAGGAAAAAGTGACGTTGATTGTTCTGATTATTTTTCTTTCGGAGCAGAGTTTGTGTGGCAGCAGTAAGTAGAACTCTAGAAAGGCTGCAGAACAGAGCACCTAGTGTTTGCACTAGAGATTTCTTGCATCTATATGTAATTTCGACTTATCCGGAGATGATTTATTGTGCGGAAGAAAGACCGCAGAAAACTTTCAGATATTTTTTTATGTTTTGGGGGCATTTGTGGTGGTTTAATTTCTTCCATCTAGCCCAGTTCATGATGTGCTCATCTGCTCTTGTCTGGGCTGTGGCCTCTGAGGGCCCGTTCGGTTTGTGCTCTCTGGTAGCTCTCCGGTAGCCAACTCAAATTTAGTGACAAATTTGCGATAAAAAGTTGGTGTTTTGGTTGTGACCATGCTCAAGTTGAGACAGTGCTCTAGTTTTCCCTTAAGAGAGAGAGAGAGAGAGTGCTCTAATTGTGACTTAAATAGTGTTTGGTTTGCAGCCATGATTAAACCTAGAAAAGTAGTGGATATGGCACATGTTTCATCTTCACTTCTGAATACTGCATTTCCATACAAGGAGGTCGGGGTATGCCAAAGCGTCCATTTATTGTATGGCACTAACTAAAGTCGATACCCAAGAAAAGACTGGAATACGTTGCTTCGCTGATACAAAATGAATACAACACAAACGGTTAAGCCCATGTTTCTCACCCGAAATCTTTTCACCCATCACATCAAAGGAGAATCTTAGATGCATGAAGTATTAAACGTAGACGAAAAAGGTGAAAAGTTATATGGATGGGCTGTAAATCGCGAGACGAATCTAATTAGCCGACTTAATCCATGATTTGCAATAGTAATGCTACAGTAACCATCAGCTAATTATGGATTAATTACCCTCTAATTACAATCGTTAGATTCGTCTCGAGATTTCCAATCTATCCATATAACTTTTCACCTTTTTTGCCCACATTTACTACTCCTAAATTGGTAAAATCAATACCCGAATAAATTTTCCTGGTTGTTTGACGTCCTGTGAAGTTCCTGCACTGCGTAGTATCAGCCCCGGACAGGAAGTGGAAAGGGGCAGTGTGGATGGGTTGATCGATGGGGTGTGCAAGGACGTGGGCGCCCATGCGTGTTGGATCTCCATTGACTGGCTATAAGTGGCAGCTAGCTGGTGGTCCAGAGAAAGGGACCTATCTAGGAGGAACATGTGTACATGGTACATGCACACCAGTGACATAACAATAAATGGTATTTCCTCAATTTCAAAATTATAGATCATTTTGACTTTTCTATTTTCATAGATTTTGTTATGAATCTAGACATAGTATTTATTTAGATGCATAGCAAAAATGATAAACCTAAAAAAGCCAAAACCACCAATAATTTGGAACGGAGGTGATACAGTTAGTATGCTTATGCTATGTGGAATTGGCAATAGATCAAGGAAAGGGACAAGTAACAACTGAGATGGCGATGGGCTTTGTGCGTGCACGTTCATCTGGGTGTGACGTCCACGGCGGGGTGAACACACAACAAGCCATAATGCATTTCAAATGCGATGATGCAGCCTTCCGTTTTGCTTTCTGGTAAAGAGACACTGATTGTTTTGCAATTGGATTGGGGTCTTTGCTTGCAAAGTGATGGATGAGTGGCCCATGGATTCATCCCATTCATCCAACCAGTCACTTAATGATTAATGGGTCTCGGCCTACTTCTGTGTTATTATACATAAAGATGGGCCTGGAGCGGGTCAAACCAGTGGATCGCTGATCCGCCCCATCAAAATGACCCTGTCGGGCCCCTATTGGATCGGAGGACAAAAAACTATCGAACCAAGGGGTCGACGGGTTCGACCCACTCCCTTCGATACGACAATTCGCTTAGGCTTAGGCAACGCCGCCGCCGCCTTCCGCACAACGCTCGACAGGTTTGACCCACACCCTTCGATACAGCAGTTCGCTTAGGCAACGCCGCCGCCGTCGCCATCTTCCGCACAGCGCTCGAATTCGACGAAGCAGGCCTGGGCTGCTCGACGCCGCCGATGCGCTGCCGCCAGAGCCACCTGCTCAGATCTCTGCGTCTTCCTGAACGACCTCCACAGCAGGTCGTCTTCTAGCAGCTCCCGGCGTTCCTCCATCGTCGTCGGGTGGACCCCGACGCCGACAAGGCCGCCGGCAATAACGTCCTCGTCTTCGCCGTGTCCAGGCCCTTCTTCGGCTAGCTCTTCCCACCGGGCAGTCTGCACCTGGCCTGCTCCTCCTTCGGCCTCCAATAGCTCTCCTAGGTTCCCCACGGGGGCAACATCTTCTCCGGCCGGACGAGCTCCCCCATGGTGGTCGACGCGTACGTGTGGCAGTTCCTCCTGGATTCGCCCCTGGAATTCCTCCTCTCCTTGCTAATGGACTTGCTGTACTGAAGTAAAAATGGTTCGACCCGGGTGAACCATTGGTGCAACCACAGATGGCGCGGGGCTCCTTGGCTTATTGAATGAATCGATGGATACTTCTAGGATCGCTCCGCCGGGCACCTACGCCCATCGATAATTATACAATTCGATGACCGCTGAAAGCATAGTAAGGCCGTGTTTAGATGCCTAGAAAGACCTTAAAAGGTGAAATGTTTTCCATCTTAAAGAACCGTGTCAGTTCAATTTTGTCTCTATACATGCTTTTATAGAAACAGTATTTTCCACCCCTTTCCCCAGATCTAAACATGGCCTAAGAGAAGGTTGAGAACCTGAGACTATCGGTACAATAACCAGCCATGGTAAGAGAAGCACGGCCGGGCTTCGAATACCTAAGCTTGCTCGAGTCCTCCACAAAATCCAGATCACTGTTCACTAACCTTTTCATATCTTTTCGGCTGCTTCTTTTTTTTTCGATCCTGTAGTACTATAGTACAACTATTTAGATCGAGGAAAATGGATGAAAAGTATGTAAAACTATTGTTTCTATCAAAGCGTGCATAGTGATAGAAATGAACTGATATGGTTCTCTAGGTGCATAACTTTTTGTGAAAAGAAATTTTTCTAGATCTAAACAGGGCTAGAGGTGAGTATTATTGCAGTACATGAGAAGTTCCTGGTAGGGCCGTAGGAGTGGTGCAGAGCGCAGAGCAGGCCCATCGCTTGCACTGAGCCACTGATGACTGATCTGCCGCACCCGGTCCTGGACTTGGTATTGAAATAAATGAGGGAACCAACCACCAAAACTTCGCTAGCTGCTGATACCTGCTTGTAATGCTGATCAGTTTGCAGTATTGGAGTGCTCCACGTAGATGGTTACTGCAGGGAAGATGGGGTTGTGGTTCAGAGTTTGCGTAGCCCATAGGGTGATTCACGATGGTCCATGTATCCATGTCCCCTGTTCCTTATGAGCATTTATTTTGTTAAATTTATTTTATTTATGTCTTGAAAAACAAATTGGAAATATGCAAACTTGTTAGTGCTGTAATTTGGTCTGCAGCCAGCCACTAGATCAGAGAAAGCTCATCATTCCATGGAGAAACAGAGCACTGCCTTGCAAGCAAATGGCTGGCCAACTGCTAGTGTCAGCTGCATTCTTGGATGAGTCATTTAGCCGCTGCCCGCTAGAGATCAGTCAGCAGCAATATACAGACAATAGATTATTCTAGTTAACCATCACAAGCATAACATCCTGAATTCCAGGACTTAAATCTCAACTAATTGCACACAGAGTTCCTGACACAGACAAGAACAAGAAGCACGAAATTAGATTGGGCGAGCTCAATCATCACTAAGACAGTAAGACTGATCCATTAAGTAGTACAGACATGGCGATGGAGATGCTGCAAGGAGGGGATCGAGTACATGAGCATGAGGAACCGAGGATTTTGGCCAACTGCTTGCTAGAGCAGGCGACGGTGCTGCGCCGGGTGGAGCCTGTTGACGAGGGCGAGCGCGTTGCTGGTGGCCTCCGCCACGGCCACCACCCGCCTCTTCACGGCGTCCCTGTCCTTAGCCTTGGCCTGAGCGAGGGAGTCGAGGCAGGTGGATGTGTCGGTGAGCGCGGCGCTGGCCCAGGTCTGCACGTTGCTGAGCGCCCACGCGAAGCGCGGCGTGCCGGACCGACCCATCCGCTCCATCTCCGCCGCCGACTGCCGGAGCCGCTCCTCCGCGTCGCGAGCCAGCTCCGCGCAGTCCTTCATCGCGCCCCCTTTCTTGCCGCCGGCCTTCGGAGCACCGCCGCCGCCGATGTAGGCGGAGCAGTTGCGCGCGCGGTCGGCGCCCACCACCAGCGCCGCCCGCGCCAGCCGCCGCGGGCTCCGCCCCACGGCGGGCGCGCAGGGGACCAGGGTGCTCTCGCACACGCGCGGGTACTCCGTCGACCGGCACGAGCGCCGCACGAAGTCAACGGCGACGGCTGGGGCGACCGCGGAGGAATGGGAGGGCTTTGCCTTCGCCGGCGACGCGGCGACGAGGCCCAAGAGGCAGCCGAGCAGGACAAGGTGGTGGTGCTCGCGGCGCCTCATCTTTCCCCCGTCTCTCTCTGATGGGAATTAGACTCTTGGAATAGCGAGCTCTAAATTCGTTGCTTTTGCTGGCCAGTTTTATTTCGACGCGACGTGGCCAACGGGGGCAATGAAACGCCACGGACGACGACCCGGAAGTTGGAATTGTTTGACCCTCCACGACTTTGGACTTTTTTTGGCATGAACGTAGTAGCCTTTTACCAAAAACGCCCCGGCCCCACACGCAGAAATGTTTATCATATATCCATTGTTCTTTTTTTCCTAACTGCACACTACAGTACTCCCTCCGGTTTGGCAAACGAAGTCGTTTAAGACAGCGACACGGTCTTTAAAGTACAATTTTGACTTCTTATTTTTATAAAGATATTTATTAAAAACTAACATGTGTATACTTTTATGAAAGTATTTTGTAAGACAAATCTATTCATGTAGTTTTCACATTTTCAAACTCAACGACTTAAAAGTTATTCACGATTTATATTTTCAATGTTTGACTCAAATCTTGTCCAAAACGACTTCCTTTACCAAACCGTAGGGAGTACAAGTTTCTATTAATATAGAAAAAAATAACACTGCAAATTTGAAAGACTAGTCAAGGAAAGAAACAAAGGGAAACAACAAGGCCCACCTGTCGGCGTTCTACCGTCGATCCTACCGAGGGGTATCCCGAGGTAGTAGAGTTTTAGGTGGGTTTCGCCGAGATCAGGAACGCAAAGGCAAAGAAACTCAGGATTTTAGACAGGTTCGGGCCGCTTAGAAGGCGTAATACCCTACGTCCTGTGTGGTGATTGGTATTGATGAGATCGTGTTGTTTGGAGAGGGTCCCTGCCCAGCCTTATATACACGGCGAGCAGGGTTACAAGGTAGGTTTCGGATATAATCCTAACCAATTACTACTCGGAGATTACTCTACAAGGCAATTCGTGTAGTTTACAAGTCATACGACTGGTTTCCAAATCGAGAAGAGTCCTTGCAGTACTCTACTCGTGTTCTTCACGCCTGGTACGACTCTGTCTGGAGACAATCCATGCGTCCTGTGGGCCCATGGTTGTACCTCCAACAAGCCCCCAAGCGCTTCATCGTCGAGTATCGTCAACCGAGTGCTTGCCAAGCCAATCGAGTGTTTTTCGAGTTCTTCGAGTGCTTGATCAGTCTTGGACAGGTGTTGGTTGTCACGAGGCCATGAGGTGCTTAAGCCCCGTTTATTCTGATTAAATCAGTAGTTTTCAAAATATTATATGGTGTGCGATAAGAATCGCACTCCATATGGAGTAGCCCCCGAGCCTTAAGTTGAATCGAAGAATCAGGTTGAGGGTCCACAGAATCTTGAATCTTCATCTTGTGCTTGAAATGTGCAATTTTGGAAAAATTGCACTTGATATCAAGTAGCCCCCGAGCCTTGGGTTGAATCAACGAATCAAGCCGAGGGTCTTGATTTAAGTCTTCAGTCTTCAGAAAAAATAAAATCAGCAGTCGATGTATATCGCCTACCAGCCCCCGAGCCTTGAAACGATTCAGAATGATCAATTCAAGGGTCCAACGAGATTTAGGGTTCTTCAAATCATCTTGGAGATCATCATCCGAGTGGTAATTTGCACCCAGAAATAGTAGTCACATCCAATCATCTTGGAGATCTTCTTCCGAGTGATTTTCTTGTACCCAGCCCCCGAGCATAGGAGCCAGCGGAGATGCATCAGGTAGTATGTAGTCGAAATAGCCACCATCAATAGAGTAGCAAAACAGAGGAGGTCGTGGTTGACTTGTCACGCCGCGATCTTCCCCAAAATCAGGAATCAGGAGTCAGGTGCCAATGTAGTCGATGTCCCATCATTGGTACTTGGCGACTCAAATATGCTGGAGAAAGACAACTAGGTAAGCCTGATGGCTAACCAAGTTGTGATTTTAGCGTCAACCCCCGAGCCTGGAAGCTGGCGAAGATGTGATAGCACGCTGTGCGGCCTAGAAAGTTGTCATCGAAACAAAGTACTCGGCACTGGCCAATTTTGTTAGAATAAAATATAAATAATTGAAACAAGTAACTGAGCTTGTTTGATGTCGTTTGTCGATGAAGCCGACTAGTTCAGAGTTGATTCCGACTAGTTTGAGTTCATCACGAGCATATTGCTGATGTGGCAGTCCCGCGGCACAAGCTGAAGTTGAATTTTGACTTGATAACTTGGAACGGGTTGAGGCGACCACAATATTGATGAATTCCATTGATCATGATGCACCCTAAGAGTCATCCAAACCACTCTTGCAGTGTTTTCAGGAAGCCCCTAGCAAGTTGTACTCATTTGGCGAGTCATACTTCAAAGCACTTGATAACTGGCACTTGAAGATCACTACTCATATTGTGGAGTAGACTCTAGAGTACTTTCAAATAAGAACTCAGAGATTCGAAATCACTACTCTTTTTTTGTGTGGAGTAGACTCTGAAGTACTTTTAAATAAGTACTCAGAGATTGGGGATTACTACTCATCTTGCCGAGTAGACTCTGTAGTACTTTCAAATAAGTACTCAGAGATTTGAAAATACTACTCTTCTTGCCGAGTAGACTCTGTAGTACTTTCAAATAAGTACTCAAAGATTTGAAATTACCACTCGTGGATAGTTGCTTTATAAGGCTAGCTGGCCTCTACAGGTGTTCAGCCTGGTCTTAGTTAGAACTAAGTACTCAGTGATCCTGGAAAGTAGTCATTTGATCTACTCTTCGGATTTTGACCGATGTATACTTTGCTGAATCAACAAGTATCAAAGGGAACTTCGGAAGTATTAGGAGCTAAGGTAGTCTTATAAGCCACCAAAGCATAAATGAAGCCGAGAGACTGCGGATCAATTGCTGAGAATACTGCACTTTATTGATGACATTTCAAAATATGGTACAGACTCTTTATGTATTCAGACAAAGATGCTAAGCATAGAACTTGTGTAGATGCTCGATGTTCCATGAATCCTTCTCTTCGACTCCTTCACTGTTCTTCAAACGATACGACCCGGGTCCTGTCACCTTGTGTGGGGGATATAGTACCCGGGTACCTCATGAGCAAGCCTGGCAGCCCACCAAAAGGGGGCGGCCCAGCCCATCGTTCTGGACCTGAGGACGTGCGGGACAAGTCGGCGCACGTAGGAAGGATCTGGAAAGAGAAGTCCTAGTTGGAATAGGAATTATTGTAAAAAAGGAAAGGATTCTTAGAGATAGGATCGGATACAAACCGACTTGTAACCCTGCCCCCCGATATATAAGGCGGGCAGGGACCCCCTCCAAAACAACTACACCACAGCTGAACACATCTCAATTCACAATTTATGCAATACAACACCCCAAAACAGGACGTAGGGTATTACGTCAAGTCGACGGCCCGAACCTGTATAAACCCTTGTGTCTGTCCATCCTAACCAGCTTGCTTCCGATCTTTGCGATCTTCCCTACATTACAAATCACTTCCGTGGGCTACCCCGTGGAAGACTGCCGGAGATAATATCACCGACAGTGGCGCGCCAGGTAGGGGATATCGCCGAGATCAACTGGCAAGCTCGATGGATCGTGTCAAGATCTTGGACAGCTGCAACCTCCCGGACGTCGACGAAGTCGAGATCCAGTTCGGGGACGTCATCACCGCCGCTTTGGATACCCAAGCGGCAGGAGCTACGGTCGCCACGGAGGTCTCCTCTCTGGCGCCGACTTCGGCCCTCATGGCCCAATCCGGTCCGATCGCATCTGATCGTGCCGGATCTACCCCGCTGAGTCCATCGCAGAACGCGAGGCCGGACCAGTCGGGAACAGATCTACAATCACTCGGTTCCGATCCGACTCCTGAGAGTCGCGTCGCCGAATCATCGCAGAGCGTAAACGCTCAACCAACACGCGTCCAGAGCCCTGAGGTCATTACTGTTCAGACCCCTGGCTTTTGCGCGCTTGCTCGGAAGCAGAAGAAGAAGGACATCGTCCAGTCGGATGATTACTTCTCTGGGAGCGACTCTTACGGGTTAGATCTACTAGGACCCTCAATCCTGGACGATCTGCCGGAAGGATACACAGTGTCCGATGCCTCTACAGAGCCGGAACTACTAGGATCACTCGGAGAATTGACTCCGAGTAGTTTGGAGCGTTACACGCCCACATCCGACTTCTCCGAGTCCGAGGAAGACTACCTCGCGCAAGAGGGAGTCAGGATCATATTGCTACATGGTGGCGCCAGCAACGCCAACCAATCCTGTCTCGGAAGATGAGGTCACTCCTGCTGAGGAGACGACTGAAGCCAGGAACCAGCGTCGAGGACGCAATGCCAGTCGGGCGACTCGCAGAGCCGCACGACCGCACGGAGCCAACGCGTCAGGATCTGGCACTGCTCGACTCCAAGAACCTCACTCTGAAGATCATCGTCGCCAACGGGATCAACACGAACGGAGGAGCACCCGGAACTTGATGCGCGACGGCATGTTTGAGTTCAATGGATACGACGTCTACGAGACACCGGTCCAGAACCTCGTTACTATCAACGAGGAAATCAATCGGCTGCCACCTAACACTCCGGGCCTGGAAAAGGTAAGGGCTCTCGTGCAGGCCGCCTCCGTCCAGGTTCACCAGATGCAAGGCAGAACGACCACGGACGCTCCTGAACCCGGTCCATCTCGACACCGGGCCGGCGGCGGATCGGGTCGTGATGAAGACCTACGCACCACGATCAACAGAGATCGAGATGCAAGGGACATCATCACCAACAGCACCGAAGAGCGCCACCGTGAGGAAATCCGACGGCGCGAAGAGTACGATCGGGATCACGGAAATCCCCGTCGTAACCCCAACAGGAGCGGCTACTCGACGGAGTCAGACTACTCTGATCTCTCCGGTAGCCCAAGGCGCGGCAACAATGGCGGTCGCACTCCGCCACGACGACGAGTGCTTCCACCACCCAGGCGACCGACTCCACCAAGAGATCGAACTCCACCGCGCAGCAGAACCTACCGGCAGGACCGAACTCCACCCAGGACTCGGAACTATCGGAGGACCCGTTCCCCGCCCAGGGACCGGGATCGCAGGAGGGACAGCACACCCCCAAGAGCAGCTGACGGATCGGGTACCGAGCGATTCCCGCCCTAGAGGTCGGATCGGCGGATTCCAGTCGTTCACCGAGCGCTTGAGAAGCGTGACGTGGCCCAGAGGCTTCAAGCTGTCGGACTATCGACAAGTACGACGGGAAATCTGACCCATCTCAATGGCTTCAGATCTACTACACCGCCGTACAAGCGGCCGGCGGCGACGAGGACGTGATGGCAAACTATCTTCCCATCATGCTCACCAAGGACTGTCCGCAACTGGCTGGCAGGACTCCCGCAGGACGCCATCGACAACTGGGAGCAGCTTACCGAACTTTTCATCGGTAACTATCTCGGTACCTGGGAAAGGCCCGGGAGCAAGCGGCTCCTCGGTCAGATCAGGCAGCGCAAGAACGAGACCCTGCACGACTTCGTGCGCAGGTTCTCAGAAAAGCGCAACTCCATCACGGACGTCACGGATCAGGAGGTGATGTCAGCTTTCCAGCGCGGCATCTCCGACGGCAGACTGATCCATAAGTGGACTCGGAAGCCACCCGCGACTGTCAATGACATGTTCCGGGTCGCTAGCACGTGGGCGGACGCCGAGATCGCGGAAAGAGAACAGCTCAGTGAGATTAGAAGTCGCTGGGAAGAAGAGAACAAGACGACTCGCAAACGCGACCGCCGCGAGGACGAAGACCGACACGATGACCATCGACGCAATGACAGCCAACCTCGCAAGAAGAAGAGCGAGGGAGACATGGTCGCCGCCCTGGACCGGTCCAGAGGCCGGGTAACTCCAGAGGACTTTCAGCGCATGCTCGATGAGCAATGCCCTTACCACAAACACAAGCACTCGGCGCGAGAGTGCTACGGGCTCAAGCGAGCCTTCACCGGGGGCAACAGAGGCCCTCCATACAGAAAGAGGAACGATGGTTCCCCGCGAGACGACAGGCGAAACGACGAGCCCGGCGATGACTTTCAGGAAGCCGACCGAGTGGTCCGCATGATCTATGGCGGACCAGAGTTCGAGTCGAAGCGCCAGCAGAAGCTCACCCATCGCCAGGTCATGCACGCGAGGGAGCCACCGGTACCTGAGTACCTCAAGTGGTCGGAAGTTCCGATCACATTCACCCGGGAAGATCTTCCAAACTTTATACCGAAGCCCGGGTCCCATGCCTTGGTGGTAGCCCCGACGATTCGCAACGTTCGGCTCACCAAGGTACTAGTCGACGGTGGCAGTGGCCTGAACATCCTCTTTGCTAACACATTGAAGGAGCTCGGCCTGACTACTCTCGATCTGAGTCCCCCCCAATCCGCATTCTACGGTTTGATACCGGGAGAGGGGGCAGAACCACTCGGGCACATCACGCTGCCCGTCACCTTCGGAGACTGGAACAATTACCGGACCGAGCACATGCAGTTCACGGTGGCGAACTTTGAAACTGCATACCACGCCATCCTTGGGAGGCCGGCACTCGCCAAGTTCATGGCGATCCCTCACTACGTCTACTTGCAGGTCAAGATGCCAGGACCGAAAGGCGTAATCACCGTCTTGGGAGACGTCCGAGTCGCATACACGTGCGAGCAGGAAACTCTCAACGCGGCAGCCGCCCTGGACATGTCCAAGCGCATGGAACAAGTACTGGCTGCGTCACAGGAGGTGGACAAGGACGCTCTAGAGATCCCCACCAAGAAGCCAGCAAGAGAAGCCATTGCGCCAGGCAAGGAGACGGAGCTGAAGAGGATCTCTCTGGACTTGGACGACCCAAAGAAGACGGCCATCATCGGGGCAGAGTTGGACCCCAAATAGGAAGAAGTGCTCGTCAAATTCCTAAGGGAAAACGTCGACATATTCACGTGGAAACCATCCGATATGCTAGGTGTCCCAAGGGAACTTGCCGAGCACTCCTTGAAGGTCAATCCGACTGCCAAACCGATCAAGCAAAGGCTTCGTCGTTTCGCGCAGGACCGCAAGGAGGCAATTAGGGCAGAGATTACAAAGCTGTTAGCAGCCGGGTTTATTCAGGAGGTGTTCCACCCCGACTGGTTAGCTAATCCAGTTCTTGTAAGAAAAAAGAATAATAATGATTGGAGAATGTGCGTCGATTATACAGATCTCAACAAAGCTTGCCCTAAAGACCCCTTCGTTCCCCCCCGCATCGATCAAGTCGTTGACTCCACGGCAGGTTCCGCCCTGCTCTGCTTTCTCGATTGCTACTCAGGATATCACCAGATAGGCCTGAAGCTGGAAGACCAGATAAAGACCGCGTTCATCACGCCGTTCGGCGCTTTTTGTTACAACACAATGGCCTTCGGTCTGAAGAACGCAGGTGCAACCTATCAGAGGACAATTCAAGCATGTCTGGATCAATTGATCCCAGACATAGTAGAAGCTTACATTGACGACATCGTGGTCAAGATCATGAACCCCGAGGACATGATAGGGAATCTGACAAAGGTCTTCGAACGCCTACGCGTATTCCGGTGGAAGCTCAACCCGGAAAAGTGTGTCTTCGGAGTACCCTCAGGTAAACTACTCGGCTTCATGGTCAGCAACCGCGGGATCGAGGCAAATCGCGAGAAGATCACGGCCATCACCAAGATGCTACCACCAACCTGTCAAAAGGATGTGCAGAAGCTTACTGGATGCATGGCAGCGCTCGGTCGTTTCATATCACGACTCGGCGTTCGCGGATTGCCGTTTTTCAAACAGCTCAAGAAGCAGGACAAGTTCGTGTGGGATGACGAGGCGAAGCGATCTTTCCAGGAACTCAAAGATTACCTGCAGAGTCCTCCCATCCTCGTCCCACCTCAACCAAGAGAACAGCTCTACCTCTACATCTCTGCTACTCCCCGAGTGGTTAGCACGGTACTAGTGGTCGAGCGTCCTGAAGAAGGACACGCATATGGAGTGCAGCGACCAGTTTACTTCATCAGCGAGGTTCTGACCGTATCTAAGGTACGCTACCCCCATGTGCAGAAATTATTATATGGAGTTCTTATCTCAGCAAGAAAGCTGAAGCACTACTTTGAGGCGCATCCAATCTCGGTGGTGAGCGAAAATCCTTTAGGGGAAATTCTCCATAACCGAGATGCCAGCGGCCGAATCGTCAAGTGGTCAATAGAATTGGCTGCCCATCACATAAACTTTGTTCCACGTACTGCTATCAAGTCTCAGGTCTTGGCCGACTTCGTAGCAGACTGGACAGAAAACCAAGCTCCAGCTGACGACGAGGTAGTTGAGTACTGGGAGATGTACTTTGATGGCTCCCTCCAGATAAAAGGAGGCGGCGCAGGCGTACTCCTGATCTCTCCAAGTGGACAGGAACTAAAATACGTCCTTCAAATCATGTTTCCAGTATCCAATAACGCAGCTGAGTATGAAGCAGCCTTGCACGGTCTCCGCATCGCAGTATCTTTGGGTATCAAACGCCTGATGGTACGCGGGGACTCTGCCCTGGTCATAAACCAGGTAAACAAGGATTGGTCCAGGACCAACGAAAAGATGGACGCATACTGTGAGGAAATTAGGAAGCTGGAAGGGAAATTCTATGGCTTAGAGTTCCATCACGTGGTGCGCGACCATAACAAGGCAGCAGATGAGCTCGCTAAGATGGGGTCCACCCGTGAAGGCGTCCCACCCGGAGTTTTCATACAAGACCTTATCAAACCATCTATCAAGATAAACCCGGATGGCACTATCGCGGAGCAACAAGTCGGAGAATCCCCAGAGTCAGCCACATTAGTGGTAGACGAGGCGTTGGACTGGAGGACACAGATCATCGATTATTTGGATAGCGGGATATTACCCGCAGAGATCGCGGAAGACAAAGATCTAAACTCGCTCCACGAACAAATCATGCGGCGCAGCAAAAACTACGTCATCATCGGAGACAAGCTGTATCGTCGATCCGGAGCTTCCCAAATCCTACAAAAGTGCGTGAGTCGCACTGAGGGTATAGAGCTCTTGACTGACATACATAAAGGAATTTGTGGCAATCACGCTGGGGCTAGAACCATTGTTGGTAAAGCTTTCCGGTCTGGTTTCTACTGGCCGACTGCTGTAGCAGACTCAGAGAACATCGTGCGGCACTGCAAAGGGTGTCAGTATTTTGCAAGGCAAATACATGCACCTGCACAACAGCTGCAAACCATACCAGCGTCCTGGCCCTTCGCTTGTTGGTGCTTGGATATGATTGGTCCATTTAAGAAGGCTCCTGGTGGTTTTGACCATGTCCTTGTAGCTATTGACAAGTTTACCAAGTGGATTGAGGTGAAACCAGTCAGAAAGCACACGGCAGCCAAGACCATCGAGTTCTTCACCGACATCACCCACCGATTCGGAGTCCCAAATCGTATCATCACAGATAATGGTACGAACTTCGTGGCGCAGGAGTTTAAAGACTGGTGCAGCGAGAGGAGCATCAAGCTATGCCCCGCATCCGTGGCACACCCAAGGGCCAATGGCCAAGTCGAAAGAGCCAATGGCGAAATAATCAAGGCGCTCAGGGCCCGGATATTCAAGCAGCTGAAGCAACATGACGGACGATGGATCAAGGAGTTGCCGGCTGTAGTCTGGGGGCTGCGCACACAGCCGAGTCGTGCCACGAAGCAAACTCCGTTCTTTCTGGTTTACGGCTCGGAAGCTATCCTACCAACGGACCTCACATACGGCTCCCCCCGAGTGGAGTTCTATGATGAATACGACGCGCAAGTGGCGCGCAATGAAGACCTCGACAGCATCGAGGAAAAGAGATTGGCTGCCCAGATCCAAGCCGCGCGTTACGCTCAGGTCCTGCGACGCTATCACGATCGATCAGTTAAGCAGAGGTCCTTTGAAGCAGGCGATTTGGTTCTGAGAAGGAAGCAAGACACCAAGGGCGCGCACAAGCTTGCGTCCCCCTGGGAAGGTCCATATATCATCAAGTCAGTAAGTCGCCCAGGCTCATATCGCCTCATGACGGAAGACGGCGTAGACATCCCAAATCCATGGAACATCGAGCACTTACAGCGCTTCTACGCCTGAATCAGTTATATATTTATCTTTTTTATTCTTAGATTTATCTTTTCCGAGTGATTTTGGAGGGTAGTCACCCCCAGTTACGACTCGGCATGTTCACAATGAGTTATCAATAAAGTTGATTTCATCTTTCATCTATTTCTACTACTCGCATTTCCTCTTTCGCGTCACGCACATAAAGTATGAGTGGAATAAACCTTAAATCGAGAGGGAAAGTACTCGCCAAGTCAAAGCTCTAAACGTACGACAAAGACTCTGCGGCATGAGACTAAGACCAACGAGGCTAATCTACTCCGTAACAGGTCAACCACTCAGAAATTAAGGCTAGCGCAGAAAGAAAGGGAGTTGTAGACCAATAAAAACTTATATACAATAGTGACAATTCAAACATTGTTCAAACAATACTGGTTAGACCAAATACTACAAATACTTTATTTACATTGCAGGGTCACCAGCACCGGACGGGGCCGCTTCATCCGAGTCATCAACAACATCCTTGGACAGGACATTGGCGATGGGCTCGACTTCATGGAGCAGTCTGCCCACGTCGTCTTCAGAGGTGCCGGCAGCATACCCGCGGCCGAGTGGCTCCAGGTCTGACGCTGGGAACAGCGATTTGAGCACCGCCAGGACATGGCCACAGCTGGCCTGGCTGATGGAGCAAAGCTGCCGCCGGAAGTAGCGTGGGAGCGCCCGAACACGGTCGAGGATGGAAGCCGAAGACGACGACGCCTCCGGCTCGATCTCCTCCGCCACCACTCGGATAGCGTCCTCCAGCGCTATCTTCTCGGTGCGCAGCGCCTCAGCTTCACCTTGCAGCCGGGCCACCTTGGCAGTGAGCTCTGCGAATTGGGACATAGTCCGATATCGATAATCTAAAGAAGGTTAGATCTGAATAATATTTTCACGTCTGACAGAAAAACAAACAAGGAAGAACATACCTCTGAGCTCGTGCACGGCCTGGGCCTCGTTGAGCTTAGCCTACTCTACCTCCCCGCATAAATCACGGGTGGTACGCTGGGCTTCCTCCAACTCAGCCTGGCGCTCTACCGCAGCAGCTTCGAGCTCAGCCACTCGGGCCACCAAAGAGTTGGCCTTAGCAACCGCAGAAGATAATTCTTGAATAACCAAGGCTTTGGCCTCGGCATCAGCAGCTAAGTTCTGCAAAAACAAGTCAGATGACAATATGAATCAATGTACCACTCGGCACTTGATATCAACAAGATAAATAGCTCGGGAAATACCTTGGCTATGTGGCCCATGCGACGATGGAGTGACATGAACTCCTCCAGAGGAGTCAGGGGAGCACCACCACTCATAACGCCGACCGCCGCAGAAGCAATCTCGACCGCCGCAGTCTGGGGCTCCTCCACTGCTACAGTCGGTTCAACCGCAGGAGCATGCTGGGGGCTGCCTCGAGGAACTGGCGGCGGGGTCGGCGACGCTGGTGTAGGACTCGGCGGTGGCGGGGTGGGCTCCCGCTGCGACTCTGGTGGCGGACCCGCAGGCTGATCGCTGAGAAGATCAGCCGAGTGGATCGGCACCTCTGGAGTTTGGATTGATGGGGCTTCGGTCTCAACCGCCGACTGAGGCGGAGGACCCGAGAAAGGGACCTCAGACGGCGTGCTACAGGTTAAAGCATATATAGATCACTAATAGAAGAACATAAAGGAAATCAAGAGATGATAAGGATACTTACAGAGTAGAAATGCGCATTCTCAGGCGCTTTCCTTTCCGAGTAGGGGAAGGGAGGTCCCTCGGACTTGCAGCACTCAGAGGCATTACTGCAAGGGGAGACTGCTCCGAGCTCGTGATTGGCGGGTGGAGTGACGACTCGGCGGCGCCAGCTTCATCTTTTTCCGAGTCAGACGACTCAGAGATAAGGAGTTGGCGGCGGCTTGGTGCATCCCTAAACACGATCCCAGTGGAGATCTTCCGCTTCTTCAGAGCAGGAGCAGCCTTCCCACCACTCGGAGATTGCACATCGGGAGAAGGAGAGGATGACAGAGTGATATCCGAGTCGCGCAGATCACTCTCACTTTCCCCGACTGCTTCTTCAGATCCAACGGCCCTGCGTCGAGCCGGTTGATCCACTCCCTTTGGCATCTCAGGCAAAGGAGGGAGGGATACAAAGGCAACTCGACCCTGCAAAATTGGGTTCAGTTCTGAGATTACACCCAATGGGTGGAATTGAAATAAAAACAACAACAGATTGACTAAATACCTCAGGGCGTGGATTTCCCAAGTTGAACGCCGGAGGACAGTCAGTGGTCCTCAGGGAGGTTCCAGTCGCGAAGAATTTGCCAAGCCAAGCGGCGGCTTGGACTTTGTCGACGCGCTCGGGGGCTTCGCGCGTGTTGTCCCCCTCGGCGTAATACTCATACGCCGGGTGAGCCCGCTGCTTGAGTGGCTGGACCCGGCGCAGAACGAAGTTGGCTGCCACACCGACGGCAGACAACCCATTGTCCTTCAACTGGGAAATAAGACCCAGGAGCTCCCGAACCTGATCCATTTCACTCTCCTTGGGAAGAGCGGTCCAGGATTGGGAGGGAACAGGACGAGAATCAATTTCTGGAGAGATGGCAGGCGAGTGGTTTCCTACGTAAAACCACTCGGACTGCCACCCTTTATTGGAGGTAAGGAAAGGGATATCAAAATACTCCCGAGTTCGACCCTCGCGGAGTTGGAGTCCGGCGCCCCCGACTACTTGTGGGCAGTCGGTTCGGGGATAAGGTTTGAGAAGAAAAAGATGAATAAAAAGATTGAAGTGAGGCTCTATCCCAAGATAGGCCTCACAGAGATTGATGAAAATAGCGATGTGAAGGATGGAGTTGGGATTCAGTGCGCAGAGGCAGATCCCATAGTAATGCAGCAGCCCGCGGAGGAAAGAATGCGCGGGCACGCCAAAGCCACAGAGAAAGAAAGATTCAAACACCACCAAATCAGAGGAGTTTGGGGTGGGGAAAGACTCACCGGCGGCGGCGCGCCACTCGGCGGTTTGCTGGTCAGGGAGAACGCCATCGACGACGTGCTGCTCGAGGCGCCTGGTGGTGGTGATGGACTCCCTCCACTCGGCGGCGCGATCCACGGCGACCTCGGCGGTGGCCTTGCCCTTGGACGACCGGGCTCTTGCCAGTGACTTCTCCTTCCGCTTCGAGGCTTCCTTCCTCTTGGGCGCCATGGCAACGAGTGGGGCTGAAGAGCGAGGAAGAAAGCTGCGGGAGCAGATCTAGGGTTTACTCTGGCGCAAAGAGAACTGGAGCGTCGGGGAAGGCAAATGGCGAGTAAAGGAAGAAGAATGCGGCGGGGATGGCTTATAAAGGAATAAACTGTTCCTCCCGCGCGCGGCGCGGCGCTTGTCTCGGGAACTCAACCGACGCAGGCACGTCCCGTCGCTTTGAATTCAAAGATGCGGTAGGGAATCGCGATATCTCGTGATATCTCGCCTTCCGTAAAGCGACCGTTAGGGACGCAACGGACTTTAAGGAATAATGGGCCTAAATGGGCTGAAATATAGCACGACCTTTTGGTTCTGTTACGATAATAAATTTGTGGGTTCCTGAGCTAGGGTTCAGGGGCAGAAACCACTCGGTCGTGAGGCTAAAATTAGTCGACGGCCAGACTTGATTTTGCAATTAATGTTGCATCCTTGCAGCTGATTTTTACGTAAGGCATGCGATACTATCGCTAAATTGACTCAGAAATCTGGGTCAAATGCTGACAAGTATAAATCTTGTGAGAAGATGGCTTACCATATGGTCAAGCTGGGTCGTGGGACACGACTCGGAAGTCATGCCGAGTTTAAAGAACTTGAGGACAAAATCCTTATAAAGGGGAAATAAAAAAGCCTCTGAAGGAAAAGTTTATCCAAAATCCATGCCCAGAGGCATGGGGGCTGAAAAATCAGTCGGAATTCATGGCTTTCAGAGTCTTGACACGATCATGCTGAATCGTAACAAGACTCGGGGGCTACACCCAATGGGTGCACCTGGAGGTGCACACCATTGATGGATTAAGTTTAAAAAGATTCATGATATTTTGCTTTTTGACCCTCGACCAGAATATTCTATTCTGCTCAAGGCTCGGGGCTACACCCAATGGGTGCACCTGGAGGTGCACACCATTGAAGATCAAGATACAGATGTGTAAAAATTGAAGACCTTTGGCCAATTTCATACTAAAATTGCCCAAAGCCCGGGGGCTAAGTGTATTCACTTCGCTGTCGCGTCGTGAAAAAGAGCACTCCTTCCCCTCACTATGGCCATAATTGAAGAATTGTTTTCAGGAACGTCTGAGCATGCACTCGGATCTTCCTCGAAACCACTCGGATCTTCTTCGAAACCACTCGGAAGAGGTCCTAGACAACTTGGAACCACTTGGATTATGCATGAAAAGGCGGATCAATTACAGCCAGTGATCGGCCAAGAAGTGCTCGGGGGCTACTGTGGGGGATATAGTACCCGGGTACCTCATGAGCAAGCCTGGCAGCCCACCAAAAGGGGGCGGCCCAGCCCATCGTTCTGGACCTGAGGACGTGCGGGACAAGTCGGCGCACGTAGGAAGGATCTGGAAAGAGAAGTCCTAGTTAGAATAGGAATTATTGTAAAAAGGAAAGGATTCTTAGAGATAGGATCGGATACAAACCGACTTGTAACCCTGCCCCCCAATATATAAGGCGGGCAGGGACCCCCTCCAAAACAACTACACCACAGCTGAACACATCTCAATTCACAATTTATGCAATACAACACCCCAAAACAGGATGTAGGGTATTACGTCAAGTCGACGGCCCGAACCTGTATAAACCCTTGTGTCTGTCCATCCTAACCATCTTGCTTCCGATCTTTGCGATCTTCCCTACATTACAAATCACTTCCGTGGGCTACCCCGTGGAAGACTGCCGGAGATAATATCACCGACACCTTGTGTACGATGAAAGGTCCTTCCCAGCGGGACATAAGCTTGTGCATACCCGTGGTCTTCTGTATCCTTCGCAATACTAAGTCGCCAACGTTGAACGAGCGCTCTTGGACGTTTCTGTCATGATAGCGCCGGACTCCTTGGAGATATCGAGTGGATCTTAACAAAGCTCCACAACGTTCCTCCTCGATCAAGTCGAGCTCCAGTCGTCTTGTGTCATCAGCAACTCCTTCGTCGTATTGCTCGATTCTTGAGGACTTGTACATCAAGTCTACTGGCAGGATAGCCTCAGATCCATATACCAGAAAGTATGGCGAGTGGCCGGTTGGCTTGCAAGGCTGAGTTCGAAGCCCCCTTGTGTCATCAGCAACTCCTTCGTCGTATTGCTCGATTCTTGAGGACTTGTACATCAAGTCTACTGGCAGGATAGCCTCAGATCCATATACCAGAAAGTATGGCGAGTGGCCGGTTGGCTTGCAAGGCTGAGTTCGAAGCCCCCAGGCTACTTGTGGGAACTCGTAGATCCACTTGCCGCCATATTTCTTGTCGTGCTCGTATAGTCGCTTCTTCAGGCCATCAAGGATCAAACCATTGGCTCTCTCGACTTGTCCATTGGCCTTGGGGTGAGCTACTGATGCGTGGATTACTTCGATGCCGTTCCTCTCACAGTGGTCCTTGAATTCATAGCTGTTGAAATTGGAACCCAAATCTATGATGATACGATGAGGACAGCCATACCTGACGATCAGATCACTGATGAACCCCTTAGCCTTAGCCGCAGATATGTCCGTGACTGGTTTGACTTCTATCCACTTGGTAAACTTGTCGATCGCAACTAGCACATGTGTGAAGTTGCCAGGAGCAGTCGTGAGTTTACCAATCATGTCGAGTCCCCAGCATGCGAACGGCCAAGAGGGAGGAATAGCAATAAGGTTGTGAGCGGGCACGTGTTGCTGCCTGGCGAAGAATTGGCACCCGAGGCACTTGCGGACGATCTCTTCTGCGTCTTGCAGAGCCGTGGGCCAATAATAAGCTGCTCTGAATGCCTTGCCCACCATTGTTCTTGATCCTGCGTGATTGCCGCACGCGCCTTCATGAATTTCTTCCAAGATGCCTTTGCCTCTTGCTCTCGGGACACACTTCATGGCAATATCAGTGTAGAGTCCTCGCCTGTAGAGCTGATCGCCGATGAGTAGATAGTTCTTCGATCTCCGGACGACTTGTTCAGCTTCAGTCTTGTTCAAAGGCAGGGTCTTGTTCTTGATGTACTCGATGAACGGGACACGCCAGTCTTCTTCAATCATCAACACCTCTCGATCTGGTCCATGTCCGTCATGTGACGGTGTGGACTTTTCGAAGTCGATGGTTCTCTTGTGGAGCTCCTGGACGAAAACTCCTGCTGGAACTTCTGCACGAGTGGATCCAAGCTTGGAGAGTACGTCAGCAGCGACGTTGTCATCTCGGACCACCCAATGGTACTCGAGCCCTGAGAATTTGTTCTCGAGCTTGCGCACAGCTTCGCAGTAAGCGTCCATGTTCTCCTTCTGGCGATCCCAATCCTTGTTGCAGTGGTTGATGACGACAGAGGAGTCACCGTACACCATCAGCCTCTTGATTCCCAGAGAAATTGCGA
>WEIB01000776.1:0-28111 GCA_015476505.1 Urochloa ruziziensis
TGAGCCGAAATGGCTATATCTTGCTTAAGATCATGTTAGGGTGTGATATTCTTTTCAATTGGGTCAAAGACCTTTGTCATTGTAAATGTTTAGCCCATGCTTTATCTTGTGGAGGAGCATAAGCTTCTTTCTGTCGCAAAGACATTTCATGTACCATGCTTAATTTGAAAAACTTGAAAATTGAGATGTCTATGCATGAAAGAAGAAAGATGAGGAAAAGAAATATTTGCTGAATATGCTCATGTCTCTATGCTTTCACCATTGCACACACTTGCACACATGGGTGCTAAGCGGTTGCATGTTGTTTGCCGGAGAAGTCTCCCATGAGAAGTGAACACATGGCTCCGTGCTTTGACATGACATGAGGTAGAACTTGGGCGTTTATGATGATCTTTTGTCAAGAATGCCTGTCCTTTCATGATTTTGGTGAGATGAAGTTTATTTTTGCTTAAACAATCCATGGTTAGGACTTTGCTCATGCGGTGACTTTTTTGATAAAAATCCACAATTTGCTCATGGCTTTGTCAATTGGATATATGTCTTCACCTTCTTGATGGCAATGCCCGTGTGACATGATGAACTAGCTTGTATGCCTCTTCTCTAATTTGTAGCATTTTGTATTGCTCATTGTATATTTGAGAAGCTTGTAGTTGCATTTTGTACATTTTGCCTTGATGTGTGCATTGTCAACAAGGGGGAGAATTTCTGGAGCATTTGGCAAGGGGGAGTCGCTGCTGAATTTAGAAGAAAGATTTTGCTCTAGATTTTGTCGAAATTGTGTGAGAGGTTGAAGTCTTTGCCCAAATGAGGTTTTCTGGAAATTTGCGAAGTTTCTGAGAGTTTGATCATTGGAATATCTTGCTGGGCATATTTGGAAGGTTTTCAAGTTGGAACGACATCGTTGTGAGTTGGTTTGTGCAAATTTGGGTTTTTGCACTTTGGTCATCTGCCAGGGGCGGTTAAACCGCCCCCCCTGGGCGGTTTAACCGCCCCTGTGCTGAGTGCACATGAGTTGTGTTGGTTTGAGCCATTTTCAAGTGATTTTCGCACGCACAAGTTCACGTGTTCAGGGGGAGTTGCATCTTTGCAGGGGGAGTGCTTTGAATGTCCTGAAAAGTGAGTTGGAAGTTTTGAAGTTTGTGATTTGTGCTTTGTGCTTTTGCTCTTTTGCCGATGGTGTTGAGCCCTTTCGCTTCTTCTTGAAGGGTCGGCGTTTCTGGAGCTTTCTCTTGCTAAGTGACTTTTGATTTGGCTTGTTCTTGCTTTTAGTCACTTGCTTGAGTCTTGTTTTCGATTTCTTTTACATTTTCTTTATATCAATTGGTTACTATGTGTGTGTTGTCAATGCACTCATCAAGGGGGAGATTGAGGACCCAGTGTGTCCGAGGACCGGTGGATGGTCGCTTCCTGGTGTGATGAGTGATTGACAACGTGGTGTGGATTGACGTTTCCCTTGGCTCAAGTATTGCAGGTGTAGAATGCGGCTTGGTTGCATTGGTGCAGGTGAAGAACAGGCGCGAAAGGTCTTAGCCATGGCGGCCTCCGAGGAGCGGAGAGACAAGTAGGCTTGGTTCGAGGGACCCGATGGCCGGTGGATCAAGTGCGGTTCACATGCTGGCAAGAACGAGCAAGGGGACGTGGTTCCGGTGCGAGGTAGCGGCTCACAACCGAAGCTCGTACGCGGACGAGAAGCCGGCGCAAGGTAGCGGCTAACAACCGAAGTTTGCGCGCGGGGTTTGGTGATTTGGCCACAAAATCATCGGTGGACGGTTTCCCTTGGTTTGGGCCTCAAAACCAAGGACCGAGGACTCGACGAGGCGGACTTGGGCAGCTGGGCCTGACTGGGCTGTCAGGGGCGGTTTAACCGCCCCCCAGGGCCGGTTTAACCGCCCCCCCCTGGGCTGGCCCAAAACCGGCGTCGAGGAGCTTCGATCCGGAGGACACGCGGCGTGACTGCAAGGCTTGCGTCGGAGGGAAGCTAGCTTGCAGTGGAAGGTGCCCGAGCCGGAAAATATCTGAAGACCAAATGTCAAATTTGCCCCTGAGGGGTATGTATCACTTAGGGGTAGTTTAGTCTTTAGGACACCACCACTTGGACTACTAATAGGCCCCTTCAGGGCTGGTGGCTGTCATCTCTCTAGTTATCTCTTTAGGTTTTACTTGAACTTGTTTTCCCCTTCATCCCTTCCACCTAGAACTACTTCGAATCATTCCTAGTTTGTATAGGTGAATTCATGGTTATGTGATTGAGTTTGTGCTGCTCATCTTTGTGCCATGATTTGATTTCCCGAGCTCCCTTTTCTTTTTCTATTTTCGTGAGTATTTTCGGAGCTATTTTTGGGGGATTTTCGTTCTTCTTGTTCCCGAGCGTTTTCTCTCGGATTTCTTTGGGGGATTCACGTATGAGTGCCTTGTGCCTCTTTTGCTGGTGATCCTTTGCCCCCAAACGCCGAGAATCGCTCAGGATTTGAGATTTTCGGGATGAACTCGAGGTCATGGTGTTCTTCGCGAGATCTGCGATTCCGGGAGTTGTACTGAGTTAGAGGCCGAGATCTTTTGGGAAAACACTCCACTGGGGGTCTAGATCATCTGACCAAAATCTCGCCTCAAGAGCTCAAGCGGTTTGGGAGATCCACTTTTGTTTTGACTTTTACCCGAGGCTCCCAGGCCCGGGCGGTTTAACCGCCCCCCTGGCCGGTTTAACCGCCCCCCCCTGGGTGTGTTAGATCGAGCCGAGTTTCGGGTCGTTTTGTTATTCGATTCGATTGGTTCGAGTTCCGCTGCTCGTTTCTTGTTCCTAGGGTCAGTAGCTTGACTGTGGCTACGTGATCTTGGCAAGATTGTTCTCGGAGGTTTCGGAGTTGATTTGGGAGAATAGCCGGATTGTTTGGAAAGATTTTTTATCGGCTCCCATTCACTCCCCCCCTCTCTGGTCGCCGTTTCGGTCCTTCACGGTTAAACCGCCCCTGCCAGCCTCACTCGGCCCAGCAGCCCATCTCCGCCACGTCGAGTCCTCGGTCCTTGGTTTTGAGGCCCAAACCAAGGGAAACCGTCCACCGATGATTTTGTGGCCAAATCACCAAACCCCGTGCGCAAACTTCGGTTGTTAGCCGCCACCTTGCGCCGTCTTCTCATTCGCGTACGAGCTTCGGTTGTGAGCCGCTACCTCGCACCGGAACCACGTCCCCTTGCTCGTTCTTGCCAGCATGTGAACCGCACTTGATCCATCGGCCACCGGGTCCCTCGAACCAAGCCTACTTGTCTCTCCGCTCCTCGGAGGCCGCCATGGCTAAGACCTTTCGCGCCTGTTCTTCACCTTCACCAATGCAACCAAGCCGCATTCTACACCTGCAATACTTGAGCCAAGGGAAACGTCAATCCACACCACGTTGTCAATCACTCATCACACCAGGAAGCGACCATCCACCGGTCCTCGGACACACCGGGTCCTCAAAAGGGGAACAAGAAGGAAGATCATTAGAATGTACAAGATACAGTGGAATCATCACACGGAGGAAGAAGCCACATGGGAGACGGAGGATTACCTGAACACCAAGTTTCCGGGTTTCTTCTTCTACATGATCGTAAGCATTCTTGCACACACTAGTTCTTTCTACACTCGAATCTTGGGTCGAGATTCTGTTTAAGGGGGATAGGCTGTGACAATCTAGGTGTTCATTAGCTTAATCACCTGCTAAACCTTTTGTCTTAGCCTAATTAAGTTTAATTTGGCCTCACCTAGATTTTCACTTAAGGAATCCTACCAAAAATTCCCTTGCACCTCGGTGAACTTTTGACCTTTCACGGTTGGCATGGTTCGAATTCGAACTTTCACTTAAGAACTTGAAAATCGACCAATACAAAAGTTGTTCAGTTTTTAACGGGACACATTTTTGTCAATTGGCTCCTTTCGAGATTTTGAGTGGAAGGCATCTTAAATCCCAGTCAAAGTCAGTCAAAACACATAAGTTCACTGCAGGCTGGCACCCGAGTCCATGCTATTTTCTACTCAGTTTTCTCTCGAATCCACTCACTTTTTCATAGGTCAACCTTTACAAAACTTGTAGCTGGTAACCTGGAACACAACTTTGCTTTTTGGAGATTTTGAACTTCAGTTCAAAATTTTGGAGAAAAGTTGGTTTGAATGGACGCCCGGCATGTGTTCGACGAATTGCCGGCGCTCTCCGGCGCCGCGCGAGTCACGCGCCCGACAGCGCCGCCACGCGGCGGCCAGCCTCTGACGCGGACGCCGAGGTCGCGCCCGCGCCTTAAATGCGCCACGCGCTGTCCCCAGGGTCGTCCCCGACAGAACCACTCTGTCCCCCGCGCCACTCCGACCAGACGCGACGGGCGCCCGGCGTGCGCCACGTGGTCGCCGGCGACCCGCCGGCGGGCTGCAGCGCCGCTGCCCCGACCAGGGCCGGCAAGCCAGTCGCCGTGGGCCCCAGCCTCTCGCCAACCCGCGCGCGAGCTCACCCCAACCGGCCATCGACCGCCCCGCCTAGTGCCGCCCCGCCGCGACAGGCCGCCGACCGGCGAGCCATGTCCGCCGCGGCAGCCAGCAATGCGCCGCCCGAAGCTCCGCGTGGCTGCTTCGTTGCTCCGAGCCGCAGTCCGAGCCTCGCCTCGACTGCCTATAAAAGGCCCCGCACCCCCTGCACACGAGCTCCCCCTCCGCCGCTTGCATATGCCACCGCCAGGCTGCCTCTCCGCCGCTCGCCATTATTGCCGCCAGGCTGCCTCTCCGCCGCTCCCCGCCGTGCGCACTGCTCCGCCGCCGTCCTTCGTCACCGCACTCGCCACGCTCTTGCTCTAGCTTCCCAGAGCCCCAGCTGCCACTCTCAGCTCCGTCGTCGAGTCCTCTCCTCAGATCCGCTCCGCAGCCATCCAGCAAACCACTCGAGTGCTGCAAACCACACGTGCGCAGCAAACCACTCGAGTGCTGCAAACCACTCGTGCGCAGCAAACCACTCGAGTGCAGAAAACCACTCGAGTTCAGCCACAAACCACTCGAGCTCAGCCACAAACCACTCGAACTCTGCCGCAAACCACTCGAGCGCATCCCAAACCACTCGAGCGCACCTACAGCACACCCCTCGAGTTCCTCCAGCCCTCAGCCGAGTGCCAATAGCCACTCTAGCCGCCGGAGCAAACTCGAGCAGAGCCGCCGCCGCCCAGCTCCGCCATCCGCCGCCGTCGCGCCACCTCTGGTCACCCAATCTACTCGTGATCCACTCGAGGTAAGGCGGTGAACATCTCTGAGCACCCACCACTAGTTATTGTTGAGCCCCGTGGCCCCATTTCGCCGGAGTTCGGCCAACTCGCCGCCGGCCATGGCCAGGGACCACATTGCGAAGCCACAAATATTTCTAGGGGCATTAGCACAAGTTTCCAGGGGTTAATCTGTAGATAGATTGTTCAGATCTAGGGTTCAATCCTGAAACTTTGAAAATCAAGTAAAAATCATAGAAAAATCAGTTTGATGCAAAACCAGTCTTGTTGTATTCCTGGTGCTATGTTCTACATTTTCTAGAAAGCATGTATAGGTGTTTTTTGTGTAGATTTTAAGTTAGATTCAAATCTGTTCAAACTCTAAGTTGTGCACAGTTGAAATCCTTTGGCTTGTTTGTGCTAGCTTTTGAGTATGTTGTAGCTGGTGAAGTATCTAGACTGCTGTAGAAAGTTGGCGCAAAGCTACACACTAGATTTCGAGTATTAATTGTTTAGACTGGCAGTCCACGACTGGTTCAACCTTGTTAATAACTAGTCGGTGAAGCTTCTGAGTTCAATCTTTTCACAGAAGTCTTGTGGTACCTTGATGCATGTCTGGTAATTAGTAGAGCTTAGTTTGAGCTGGCTAACTTGCACTTTTAATTCATACCAGTTTAAGCTGGAGAAATTCAAACAGTAGGATCTTCAAATCTTTTGGAGCTATCCTTTGGTATGTGAGCTTGCTCAGACTAGTTTAGGCTCTGGTAAAATTCTAAGGACCTTTGGATGATAGTGTGATTTCTTAGGATTTATTCTTGTTGATAGTGTGCTGTTCTTGTTTATTTTATTTTGGTAAATGTATGCATGACATTTGCTTAAATTTTGGTCAACAAATCAAGTAAACCACAAAGAGCACACAATAATTTTCTCACATTTTTATAGTGAACCAAACTGCCAGAATAATTTATGAAAGTTTCATTGCTAAAAAGGAGTTAAATAAGAATAAGTTATTTTAATAAATGGTTAAATAAACTGAAAACATCACACTCACACTCTTAATGTTTTGTGGTGAAATCAAATATAAATAAATATGTGTACACAATCACCATCGACAAACCTAAAAACACCGGGTTCATCATTGTACAACTGTGATGACTCAGCAGAAGATCATATTCTTATTGCATATGCATTCGTGTAGAACCTACCCTCGCCGACGGAGACTACGAGCTGGTCCCCGCTGAAGGAGGAGGCCAAGCAGAAGGCGAGGTTAACGCTGTCCAGGTCGAGCAAGACCCGAACGTCGCTGCCGAGGACTCCCAAGCTAACTCTGTGCCCGAAGGCAAGCCCCGGAGCATATCCCATGTTTCGAATCTTGCAACTATGTTTTGTACTCTATGCTTGTGCATTTATGTTTCAGGCGTTGATTGAAACCTTAGTTGCATGATCCTAGGTACCTATGCTTTGCAATACTAGTATGATAGGTCGATAGCTGCCCCGCTATAAGGACCCGGTAAAAGTCGAGTGATTTCCTGTCACTCGCGAGATATAGGAATCAACTGCCTTACTTATGTTGGAATCATAAGGATGACGGGCGGGGATTTTTGTCACGTAGGTGCCCCGTCCGTGTATGCTAATGTTGATTAAGGCCGGATGGTGTGGTACCGACGGTTAAGCTTTTGAAAGTACCAAGCGCTTGTCGATTCTATGGGGTCGGTAAGTTTAGTACCTACATGACTCCATGGTGCGGACTTTTTCCTGCTCCTATCGGCAACTTTTTCCCCATGCCTCGAACATGTGGGTACGAGGGGCGTAAGTGTTGGTTCGGCCAGCCTTAGACCTCGTATGCCAGGGGGAGTTTGGTCCTGGACGCGACTGGGGGATTGATGGGAACTACCTGGTAGCGCTAGCCTTTGGCTGAGTGCGATGATCCGAGTGTTTGGGTCCACCTTGCAAGGTTAAAATCGGTTCGAACTGTCTGTCTCTCGCAGCTAATGAGACTGCTTAACCCCGCTGCTACATTGAGTAAGAAGTGGAACATGATGATTGAAAAGAAACTTGATGTTTGCTTAATTGCTTGCTCCACTTGCTTGAGTAGTACAGGTTGCTTACCTAGAATGGCTAACTTAACTAGAACTTGATGCTAAAATACTGAAAGTAAGGATCCACTCTTAGTCGCTCTTTGGCAAAACAAACCCACCAGCCAAAAGCCTTGCATGTCTAGAAGTTGGTGATGTAGCTGTCACCCGACGGTTAAGTCTTGCTGAGTATTAGTATACTCAGCCTTGCTTGTGGAATTGTTTTCAGGTAGCGCTCTTGAGGAGATGGTTGCCAGTCTTACCTGGCCAACCACCCTTCCTCCTGGCTGGTATGTTGTGTGGGACGAGGATGCTTCAGAGTGACGTCACGACGGCTTCACGTGATGTTACTACCGCTCCGAATAATTAGTTCATTTCCGTTGCTTTTAAAAATTCTGATTCAACAGTACTTTATGTACTGAACTTGGTTTTGTAATAAATTACCTCAAGTGGGACCTGTTTAATACTTGTGGATTGTTGTAATCTCTGGGATCCACCTTCGAGTGGGTATTTGTATGACTTGTTTCGATCGAGGTAACTGTCCGTGGTTGCATCGGGCTCGACCCGACAGACTGTCAGATTACTCTGATTTAATTGCGTGATGACCAATGGAAGGTTAGCTCACTTAAGCCGGATTAATTTGAGCAGTTCTGCCACAGCTGGTATCAGAGCGAAAAGTCGTACACCAGAGGTTCGCACGGTACCCAACACACTAGTTTTGCAATAAAACTTGACCAACTAGTGCTCTGTGAAAACTCGTTGGATCACTAAGGATTAACTAGACCGTGAAGCCCTAGAGGGAATTTCGGGTTGTTTCAGGTGGCTTGCTAATTATGGTGTATTTGACTAACCTGTCCAGCACACTTTGCCCACGTGTTTTATACGTGCGCTGGTTTCCGTGCCTCGCGTGCACGAAGGGTGATAGGGTCTCCATTCCAAGGAACCTATCATTACGGTTGTGTATGAGTCGCCACATGTTTTATTTGTGAGCAAGGTCTTGATGGTATGGTTCTAATTCAAATGAGCCTATCATCCTGGTTGTTCGCCATGTTCGAGACATGTGCATGATGCCGCATCACGAGTTATGCGAAGGGTTGTGTGCTCTATTCAAAAGGAGCGTACGACCTAGACTAGATGCACTGTCCATGCAGTGTTGAATGCATGGATACCATTTTTATAAATGAATGGTAATGAATGGGGACGCTTCCGTGGCGTGCTGGCACGGAAGGTTCATGGTTTTCTTGCAGGTACACTGACTCCGTTCGTTTAAGGTTACGATGGTCCGAGTGACGACTAGTTATTATAGGGAGAGACGTATATTGTGCCTCGCCACCGGCAACTAACTACGTACACCAAGGCTTCTTGGTATTTGTGAGGACGTTTTTAGTTCTTTTGCATCATGTTAATCACCATAAAAATTGTGAAGTTAACTAGAAGCAAAAGGAAGTAAAAATCATAAATCCCACACACTTCCAGAAGTCTGTCAAAACTGTGTTTCTTGCTGGTCCGAATTTTTCGGGTCATTAAAACCACTCGGTTGGCTGGGCACCTTAAATAAAAGTTGTTCATAATTTCATAAGCAAGCTTCTGTAAAAAGTTCAGAATTTTTGGGTAAGGAAAACTGGAGTTATGACCAAAACAAGAGCTGTCTGTTTGCGGGAGAAATCTGGCAGACAACCAGTTAAGAACTAAGTGTTTCACCCATCTTAAACTCGAAATCAAAGCAACCTCAGAATACCAAACTTGTGGTTAATAACCTTAAGAACAACCTGATAAAATTTGGGAGCTTTTGGTTGGGTAGTTTCAGAGTTGCACTCGTTTTCCCATCGCTGTTCCGACCTCCTTTCTACTTTCGCACAGTTCTTACTCGGTTCCCTTGGTTCCTTTTCTACAGATGGCAGACGCGGCTTACTTTGTGTTTGGCACAGACGGTTTTCTCCACTGTGAGTGCCTCACTTGGGAGGGTTTTCCCTCTATCTTGTGGGACGCTCTGAGTACCGCCGGTTTCGCCTCACCACCCCTCTACTCGTGCCGCGAGTACCTTCAGGATGGTGTGCTTCGTTGCATCACCAGGGTCTACGTGCCACCACACCCTCACCACCCCGAGTGGCCTTTGTTCAACGCTGAGGTGATAGGCTACAGGTTGACTGACACCGTGGAGCTCGCTGCCCTGCGGGTGCTGAACGTCTTTTGTGACTTCCGCCCCGTGGAGGTGATGACTTCTCCACTTGGGTTGCTTCCTACCACGCAGCCCGACGACCCAGCTTGGTTGGAGCGTCGAGCTCACGTGAGGGCAGTTGTAGAGTGGACTGGTGTTGTTCCTACCGCTGAGGGACTAGCGCGGTATGTGAACACGTTCTCCAGGCTTCTTACACTGCTTCAGGGAGGACTGGCTGACTCGGTTGAGTACGGCATGGCTTCCTACCGGTCCTTCCGACAGCTTCAGTACGACTACACCACTCAGGCCCTGGAGGCAGCCGACACAGACACGGCTATGGCCAACTTCCAGGCTCAGATTGGCGACTTACTTGGACAGGTCACCACCCTTCAGCAGGAGCGAGAGACTCACTTGGCACAGATGGCCGAGATGCAGGAGGAGCGTGCTAACCACCTAGGCCAGATCGAGACGATGTAGGAGGAGATAGTCTCGCTGCATAACGAGCGGGTTGGGCTCATTGACCGTGTTGGAGAGCTAGAGGACGAGGTTCACGACCTCCACCTTGACGTTGAGGACGCTCACCAGCACATCGGGATACTCCAGCAGCAGGTTCCTCTTGAGCAGGACGTAGAGATGGTCGATGAGGAGGAGGAGGAGCCTATGGAGATAGAGGTAGACCCTGAGGAGGTTCAGGGCATGTCCGACACGGATACCCTTAGTGACTTGCCCCCTCTACCCACGACACCCGGTTCACCCGCCGAGAGTGAGGCTTCGGTCAACAACCTCGACGATTTCTAGATGTTTGGCAGTGTTACTCCTCAGCGTAGCCTACTTTTGGACAGTGATGTAATAGGCTAGCTTCGAGTTGAGTATGTCTTTGGTGCAGCTTGACCATGATGTAACTTAGGGTAGAGATGACCCTAGAGTTTGTTGCTTCAATATGGTTGTAACCGCTAAACTCTGCAGCTGAATCTGGTTCGAATTTTTAATGCATGCATTTCTCATTTCTGGGTTAAATGATGAATTACCAAAGTTGTGAGGAATTGCATAAGGAAGATGCTCGAAAAATTTCAGCCCTTTTGGTTAAGAATTGTGAGAGTTATGTACAAATCGGTGAGCCTCAGCCGTTCTGAAAACCGCAAAAACAGAGACGTGAACTTCGAATTTTTCGCCCTAGCTGGAGTGCGAATCAGACCTGGAGCATAACACTGAAAGTCGTAGCTCCCTAAATTCTCTAGCTGCTGGCAAAAATTCATAATTTTTGGGCGTGTAACCTGGGAGACATTCTTTTCGATCAGCTAGCTGGTGCTAAAATCTTCTCAAAGATTGATCTTCGTTCTGGGTACCATCAAATTAAGATCCATCCTTGTGACATACCCAAGACTGCTTTCTCTACTAGGTATGGTCTATATGAGTACCTAGTCATGAATTCGGTCTTCATGCCTTATCTTGACAAATTCGTCGTGGTCTTCATCGACGATATTCTGATCTACTCCAAGAATGAGGAAGAACATGCTGAGCATCTTCGCATTGTTCTGCAAACACTTAGAGATCATCAACTTTATGCCAAGTTCTCTAAATGTGAATTCTGGCTCAACAGTGTCAAATTTCTCGGGCACACCATTTCTGATGAAGGTATTTCCGTGGACCCTGGGAAAGTACAAGAGGTCATGGATTTGGAAACTCCCAAGTCTGTTAACCAAATCCGTAGTTTCCTTGGACTAGCAGGATACTACCGTCGCTTTATTCCTGACTTCTCCAAGATAGCTAAGCCTATGACTGAACTACTCAAGAAGGGAGCTAAGTTCAAATGGACAGAAAAATGTGAAGAGGCTTTTCACACCTTGAGACGACTCCTTACTTCAGCCCCCATTCTAGCACAGCCTGACAAGACGAAGCCGTATGACATCTACTGCGATGCTTCAGGCACCGGGTTGGGATGTGTTCTCATGCAAGATAACAGAGTCATTGCTTATGCTTCTCGAGCCCTCCGCCCACATGAGGTGAATTACCCTACTCACGATATTGAGTTAGCAGCCGTGATCCATGCTCTAAAACTTTGGAGACACCACCTCATGGGAGCACACTGTAAAGTGTACACCGATCACAAAAGTCTCAAGTACATCCTTACGCAGGCAGATCTGAATATGAGGCAGCGTAGATGGTTGGAATTGGTCAAAGATTATGACTTGGAAATACTTTATCATCCGGGAAAGGCCAACGTTGTAGCCGATGCATTGAGTCGGAAGGCACATTGCAACTGTATCACCGCAGACACCTATAACCAGACCCTATGTGCTGAGATGAGGAAGCTTAGCTTGGAGATTGTTCCTCATGGCTCACTCAATAACATTTCCTTAGAACCAACTCTCTACGACAAAATCGCTGCCGCTCAATCTCAGGATAAATGCATCAAGATCATTAAAGAAAGGCTCTCTGCCGGAGATGAGAAGTATCGTTGTTTCAGATTGGATCAAAAAGAGGTCGTACATTTTGGGGAACGTCTAGTAGTACCTAAAACTCCGGAGCTTCGAATGGAAATTTTGGATGAGGCTCACCTCTCTAAATTTTCCATTCACCCGGGGAGCAGCAAAATGTACCAAGATTTGAAACAAAATTTTTAGTGGACAAGAATGAAGAGGGACATTGCCACATACGTCTCGGAATGCGATACTTGCCAGAGGGTTAAGGCCAGTCACCTTAAGGTAGCTGGAACATTACAACCTCTTCCGATACCTTCCTGGAAGTGGGACGACATAAGCATGGATTTCATCGTTGGATTGCCCCTTACCTCTCAGAAACATGATTCCATTTGGGTCATCGTGGACCGACTCACGAAAACTGCTCATTTCATTCCGGTACGCACTACTTACCGTGCTGACCAATATGCCGATATCTACTTCGAGCAAATCCTTCGTTTGCACGGAACCCCCAAGACCATCATGTCAGATAGGGGACCCCAGTTTATGTCTCGATTTTGGCAAAGGTTGCAAGACTCCTTGGGAACCAAATTAATCCATAGTTCTGCGTATCACCCTCAGACGGATGGTCAAACTGAGTGAGTAAATCAAATAGTCGAAGACATGTTGATAGCTTGTGTCATACACTATGATAAGAATTGGGATAAGTGTTTGCCACTCGCTGAGTTTTCTTACAATAATAGCTACCAAGCCAGCTTAAAGATGGCACCGTTTGAGGCACTTTACGGAAGGAGATGTCGAACCCCGTTGAGTTGGTTGCAGCCAGGTGAGAGACAAATCCTTGGAATCGACCTAGTGGCCGAGGCAGAGGAAAAAGTGAAAGTGATTCAGGCTAACCTGAAGGCTGCCCAATCCCGACAAAAGAGTTACTTCGATAAAAGGAAGAAGCCCCTACAGTTCTCTGTGGGAGAACACGTTTACCTTCGAGTCTCACCCAGTAAGGGAGTACTAAGGTTCGGGGTAAGAGGAAAATTGGCACCCCGTTACATTGGACCCTATGAGATCATAGAAGTCTGTGGACCGGTAGCATACCGAGTACAACTCCCCGAGAAGCTGTCAGGTGTCCACAATGTTTTCCACGTATCTCAACTTAAGAAATGTGTTCGTGTTCCCGAAGTTGAGATTGTCGATCAAGACTTGGCATGGGTGGAACCAGACCTGGCTCTCGTGGAACACCCTCTCCGGATTCTCGACCGTAAAGAAAGGTGAAGGACCGAAACGGCGACCAGAGAGGGGGGGGAGTGAATGGGAGCCGATAAAAATTCTTTCCAATTCGATCCGGCTATTTTCCCAAACCAACTCCGAAACCTCCGAGAGCAATCTTGCCAAGATCACATAGCCACTGTCAAGCTACTGACCCTAGGAACAAGAAACAAGCAGCGGAACTCGAACCAATCGAAACGAACACCAAAACGACCCGAAACACGACTCGATCCAACACACCCAGGGGGGCGGTTAAACCGGGTATGGGGGGCGGTTAAACCGCCCAGGCCTGGGAGCCTCGGGAAAAAGTCAAACCAAAGTGGATCTCCCAAACCGCTTGAGCTCTTGAGGCGAGATCTTGGTCAGATGATCTAGACCTCCAGTGGAGTGTTTTCCCAAAAGATCTCGGCCTCTAACTCAGTACAACTCCCGGAATCGCAGATCTCGCGAAGAACACCATGACCTCGAGTTCATCCCGAAAATCTCAAATCCAAAGCGATTCTCGGCGTTTGGGTGCAAAGGATCACCAGCAAAAGAGGCACAAGGCACTCATACGTGAATCCCCCAAAGAAATCCGAGAGAAAACGCCCTAGAAAGAGAAGAACGAAAATCCCCCAAAAATAGCTCCGAAAATACCCACGAAAATAGAAAAAGGAAAGGGAGCTCGGGAAATCAAATCATGGCACAAAGATGAGCAGCACAAACTCCATCACATAACCATGAATTCACCTATACAAACTAGGAATGATTCGAAGTAGTTCTAGGTGGAGGGGATGAAGGGGAAAACAAGTTCAAAGTAAAACCTAAAGAGATAACTAGAAGAGATAATGGCCACCAGCCCTGGGAGGGGCTATTAGTAGTCCAAGTGGTGGTGCTCTAAAGACTAAACTACCCCTAAGTGATACATACTGAGGACCCAGTGTGTCCGAGGAACGGTGGATGGTCGCTTCCTGGTGTGATGAGTGATTGACAACGTGGTGTGGATTGACGTTTCCCTTGGCTCAAGTATTGCAGGTGTAGAATGCGGCTTGGTTGCATTGGTGCAGGTGAAGAGCAGGCGCGAAAGGTCTTAGCCATGGCGGCCTCCGAGGAGCGGAGAGACAAGTAGGCTTGGTTCGAGGGACCCGATGGCCGGTGGATCAAGTGCGGTTCACATGCTGGCAAGAACGAGCAAGGGGACGTGGTTCCGGTGCGAGGTAGCGGCTCACAACTGAAGCTAGTACGTGGACGAGAAGCCGGCGCAAGGTGGCGGCTAACAACCGAAGTTTGCGCGCGGGGTTTGGTGATTTGGCCACAAAATCATCGGTGGACGGTTTCCCTTGGTTTGGGCCTCAAAACCAAGGCCGAGGACTCGACGAGGCGAGTTTTGGGCTGCTGGGCCCGTGGTGGCTATCAGGGGTGGTTAAACCGCCCCCAGGGGCGGTTTAACCGCCTCCCCCTGGGCCGGCCCAAAATCGGCGTCGAGGAGCTTCGATCCGGAGGACACGCGGCGTGACTGCAAGGCTTGCGTCGGAGGGAAGCTAGCTTGCAGTGGAAGGTGCCCGAGCCGGAAAATATCTGAGATCAAAATGTCAAATTTGCCCCTGAGGGGTATGTATCACTTAGGGGTAGTTTAGTCTTTAGAGCACCACCACTTGGACTACTAATAGGCCCCTTCAGGGCTGGTGGCTTCTATCTCTCTCGTTATCTCTTTAGTTTTTCCTTTGAACCAGTTTTCCCTTCATCCCCTCCACCTAGAACTACTTCGAATCATTCCTAGTTTGTATAGGTGAATTCATGGTTATGTGATTGAGTTTGTGCTGCTCATCTTTGTGCCATGATTTGATTTCCTGAGCTCCCTTTCCTTTTTCTATTTTCGTGGGTATTTTCGGAGCTATTTTTGGGGGATTTTCGTTCTTCTTGTTCTAGGGCGTTTTCTCTCGGATTTCTTTGGGGGATTCACGTATGAGTGCCTTGTGCCTCTTTTGCTGGTGATCCTTTGCCCCCAAACGCCGAGAATCGCTCTGGATTTGAGATTTTCGGGATGAACTCGAGGTCATGGTGTTCTTTGCGAGATCTGCGATTCCGGGAGTTGTACTGAGTTAGAGGCCGAGATCTTTTGGGAAAACACTCCACTGGAGGTCTAGATCATCTGACCAAAATCTCGCCTCAAGAGCTCAAGCGGTTTGGGAGATCCACTTTTGTTTTTACTTTTTCCCGAGCCACCCAGGCCCGGGCGGTTTAACCGCCCCCCTGGCCGGTTTAACCGCCCCCCTCTGGGTGTGTTAGATCGAGCCGCGTTTCGGGTCGTTTTGGTGTTCGTTTCGATTGGTTCGAGTTCCGCTGCTCATTTCTTGTTCCTAGGGTCAGTAGCTTGACAGTGGCTACGTGATCTTGGCAAGATTGCTCTCGGAGGTTTCAGAGTTGTTTTGGGAGAATAGCCGGATCGATTAGGAAGAATTTTTATCGGCTCCCATTCACTCCCCCCTCTCTCTGGTCGCCGTTTCGGTCCTTCAATTGGTATCAGAGCCGGTTACGGGTCTTTGCGACTCTAACCAGTCTAAGATCCAAAGATGGCGTACCAAGATCGGGGTTCCGGGCCTCCGCACTTCGATGGGAAGAACTACCCGAACTGGGTTGCGCGTATGGGCGCTTTCTTGCGAGGCAAAGGAAAGTTGCTGTGGGATGTGACGAAAGATGAAAACTATGTCAATCCCACCAACTTAGATGCCCAGGATGCAAAGGATAGATTTGAGGCGAATGCCCGAGCTGTTGACTACTTGTTCCGTCCTTTGTCTGCCGAGGAGTTTGAGCGTGTTTTGGGCGAGGACCTAGCTTGCCAGATCTGGCAGAAGCTCAAGGTAGCCCACGGTGGTGATAGCCATGTCAAGGCTAGGCTTTTCTCGATGTACAGGAGGGAGTATGAGAACTTTGCTCATTTGCCTGGAGAGTCCGTTGATGCTTTGTTTCAGCGTTTCACGTCTATTGTCAACAACATGAAAGCCAACATTACCGTGCTCCCATACTCGGATCATGACCGAGCTATCAAGCTCCTGCAAGCACTTGATAGATCCGTATGGGGTGCCAAGGTTGAGGCGATCATGGAGTCGGCAAACTATGAGACTCTGTCTGTTGATGAGCTTTTCTCGAAGTTGAAGTCTTCCGAGGTGGACAGACAGTTGCTTGCCAAGGCTAAGAGTCTGACTGATCCCCATAGTCTGGCTCTAGTCGGTGGCTCTGGATATGGACATGCTAACTCTCCCAGACACTTTGCTTTGTCTTCTCTTGTGTCCCTTCCAGATGAAGAGTATGAGGTGCTGAGCGAGGAGGATCTCGCATTGCTCACGAGGAGGTTCGAGCGGATGTACCAGAACCGCAAGGGTTCGAGGCGTGCCGGGAGTACGTGCTACAGATGCGGGAAGATGGGCCACTTCATCGCCGAGTGCCCCGAGGAGATCAAGAACGACTACAACCGCAAGCACTGCCCGCGAGACGACCACAAGCATCGTCCCAAGGACGAGTACCGCGCCAAGAACAAGAACAAGGAAGAGAGAAGATCAAAGAACAAGCATGGTGGACACAAGAAGCACAGATCTCGAGCGATGGTGGCTGATGCAAGCGACATCGACACAAGCTCCACCAACACGTCGTCAAGCTCAAGCAGTGAAGATGAGGACCGCGGCCACCGCAAGGAGAAGAAGAGCTTGAACCGCAACTTCAACGGCATCTCCTTCGCCGCCGTCGACTACTGCACCATGGCGCACGACTCCGTGAAGAGCAAGGACGACTCCGACTCCGACTCCGAGGATGAGGTATTGACAGATCCCACCTCTTTGTGTCAGGAGATTGCTAGGCTAGAGCAGTTGGTCGATAACCGCGATGATGTGCTTAGAAAGACCAACAAGGAAAAGAGGGAGTTTAGGTCCTTGCTAGGAGAGTCCAAGGATAGAGTGGCTGAGCTTGAGACCTTGCTTTCTGAGACTGGAAAGAAGGCCATGGAGTTTGAGTCTTTGCTTTGCGAGTCTAGGGAGAGAGCAGCTTCGCTTGAGTCTGAGATTGCTGTTTTGAAAGATGCTCCTCTTGTGTCTGATGAGGTAGAATGCTCGTTCTGTGATGTGCATATTGCTGATCTTGTTGTGCTTAAGGAGAAACACATGACTTGCTTGGATGAACTAGAGGGTGCTAGGGTTGAGCTTGCTGAGTTGAAGTCTAGGTCATCTTTGCTAGGTGCTTGTACTTCTTGTCCTGCTTTGCATGCTCAGTTGCTTGAATCACGCACCATGATTAGTTCACTTGAAGCACAACTTAAATCTCCTATTGCAAATTCCTGTTCTGCTTGTGATGTTGTTGCTTTAAAGAATGTTGAGCTAGAACAGTGTGTGAATAGATTGCAAGATGAGAATGATGAGCTGAGACAGTGTTTGGGTTGGTTGTCTGGCCGTGAGCCTCAGCTCAAGATGTTGATTGCTAGTTTCAAGAGAGCTGATGGTTGTGGTCTTGGTTCTGAGAAGGTTGGTGAGAGTAGTGGTGAGAGAGAGAGAGATCCAGAGAGCTCCACCGCAAACATTCCCACAAACCCACCAAAAGCCATTCTCAAGAACACCTTCACACCCAAACTAAACCACCTACTGAACAAGCTTGACACCACTCCAGATCCTCCCAAGTTTCCACCTAAGTCAGAGAACTTTCAGAGGAGAGTGACCTTTGTGAGGAGTGGGGTTTACCAGCCGAGAGAGAGGGCACAGCCGAGAGAAACCCCAAAGCCAAAGCCAGTCCGCTTTCATTGTGAGCATTGTGGAAGGGATGGACACATTGAGGAGTTTTGTTGGAGGAAGAAGAGGGAGGTGAGAAGAGAGAAGGAGGTGGGGAACAGGGACAGGTACTACTCTTCTCGTAGTGTGCCTGTGTCTCGTTCACCCTGGCCGAGAGGCGACGCCTTTGTGCGTACAGTTCCTGTGGTTGCTAGTCGTGGTGTTCCAGCTGTTCGTGAGTTTGCTAGGCGGCCTTCGTTTCGCGGTCAGTTTGGTTTAGGGAGGTTCGACCGTAGCTTTGAGGCTAGGAGAGAGTCTAGGCCACGTTTTCCCCCGCGTGGTGCTAGAGGTCCGATGGTGAGAGACGAGAGGGTTTCACGCGGTAGAGTTGATTTTGCTAACCCCTCTTTTGAGCAGATGGCCCGACACTGGTTTGACTCGTTTTGTGCTAACCCCAGTGTCGAGTCATTCACTCATTCTCGTTCTCGCTTTTCATTGTGCAGGTGGGAGGCTTGGAGAACTTTTGGTTGATGGATTCTGGCTGCTCGAGACATATGACAGGTAATGGTAAGTGGTTCTCCAGTCTCACCCCGGTGGTGTCCAGGCAGTACATCACTTTCGGGGATAAGGGTAGAGGTAGAGTGTTGTCCGAGGGTGCTATTCAGGTGAGCGACACTTTCATGTTGAAGCGGGTTGCACTTGTCAAGAATCTTGGTTTCAATTTGCTCTCAGTTTGTCAGCTTCTTGATGAGGGTTATGAGGTTCGCTTTAAGCGTGGTGATTCGAAAATTCTTGATTCTCGAGGTGACCTTGTGTGTATGATCATTCCTGAGGGACAGATTTTTCGTGCTGATTTTTCTCGATCTTTTGGTCCTTCACGGTGTTTGATCGCTGGTACTTCTTCTGAGCTTTGGAAGTGGCATAGGAGATTGGGTCATGTGAGCTTTGATTTACTCACACGCTTGAGTGCTCTTGACCTTATCCGAGGATTGCCCAAGCTCAAGTTCGAGAAAGATTTGGTTTGTGCACCTTGTAGGCATGGAAAAATGGTTGCTGCTTCTCACCCACCTTTGACAGATGTCATGACTGAGCGTCCAGGGGAGCTTTTGCACATGGATTTGGTTGGCCCCGCTCGAGTTCGTTCAGTTGGTGGGAAGTGGTATGTTCTTGTGGTTGTTGATGACTTTTCTCGGTATGCTTGGGTGTTCTTTCTGGCGTCGAAGGATGAGACATTTGATTTTGTTCGAGATCTGATTTTGAGGTTGAAAAACGAGAGTAATGGAGGTGCCATGAGAGCTATACGTAGCGACAATGGTACGGAATTTAAGAACACTCGTTTTGATGCCTTCTGTCGTGATCTTGGTCTCGAACACCAATACTCTTCGCCATATGTTGCTTGTCAGAATGGTGTTGTTGAAAGAAAGAATAGAACACTTTGTGAGATGGCTAGGACGATGCTAGATGAGCATAGGACTCCTAGGAAGTATTGGGCAGAAGCGGTGAACACAGATTGCTATGTTTCGAATCGGATTTTCCTTCGTGCTTTCAAGAAGAAAACTTGCTATGAGCTTTTCCATGGTCGTTCCCCCCGTGCGAGTCACTTTCGGGTATTTGGTTGCAAGTGTTTCATCTTGAAGAAAGGAAATTTGGACAAGTTTGAGTCTCGTTCGATGGATGGAATTTTTCTTGGTTATGCTAATCACTCTCGAGCATATCGTGTGCTCAATCTTGAAACTAACCAAATCATGGAGACTTGCGAAGTCACCTTCGACGAGACCATTCCGTGTAGCTCTTCTGCTTTTGAGTGTGCAGGTGATGATGACTTGGGACAGCCCATCTTTGAAGAAGAACAGCCTGATGATGAAGATGATGAGGAGATCCAGGCACCGTGTGGAGATCGTGTACCTTCTACTCCACTACTACCACGACGTTCGACGACGGTCCCTCTGCTACACCTTCGTCGAGTCGCGCTCCAGATCGAGTTCAAGTGGAAGCTGATGTTGAGGGGGAGGCAATCTCGAGGCGAGAAGCTCCCCGGCTGGTACAGAGGGATCATCCACCTTCGAAGATCATCGGGAACATGGATGAACGCACTACACGGTCGAGGTCACAGAACATCTCTCATTATGCTCATTCTGCTTTTGTCGCGTCTTTTGAGCCCAAAAATGTTGGACACGCTTTATCTGATTCCGATTGGGTCAATGCCATGCATGAAGAGCTTGAAAACTTTGAGAGAAATCAGGTGTGGAAGTTAGTAGAACCACCTCCAAATTGCCTATCCCATAGGAACCAAGTGGGTGTTCAAAAACAAGAGGGATGAGAGTGGTGAGATTGTGAGAAACAAAGCGAGGTTGGTTGCTCAGGGGTTTTCGCAGCAGGAGGGGATAGATTATGAGGAGACATTTGCTCCTGTTGCCCGTTTGGAGGCAATTCGGATCCTTCTAGCATTTGCAGTTGCTAAAGGGTTCAAATTGTACCAAATGGATGTGAAGAGTGCCTTCTTGAATGGGGTGATCGAGGAAGAAGTGTATGTGAGGCAGCCCCCGGGTTTTGAGAATGAAAGATACCCACACCGAGTGTACAAACTCCACCGAGCTTTATATGGCCTAAAGCAAGCACCCAGAGCGTGGTATGGCAGGTTGAGAGGGTTCTTGCTTAGCAAGGGGTTTGTGATGGGGAAGGTTGATAAGACGCTCTTCTTGCTGAGAAATGGCAATGATCTTTTAATCGTTCAGATTTACGTGGATGATATCATTTTTGGTGGCTCTTCTCATGATCTTGTTGCCAAGTTTGCAGATGATATGAGCAGGGAATTTGAGATGTCGATGATGGGAGAGTTGCAGTTCTTTCTCGGGCTGCAGATCAAGCAAACCAAGGATGGGACATTCGTGCACCAAAGCAAGTACACCAAGGACATCCTCAAGAAATTCGACATGAGCGACTCCAAGCCGATGACTACGCCAATGAGTACGACTACAGCTTTGGATGCGGATGTGGACGGAGAACCAGTGGACCAGAAGGAGTACCGGAGCATGATCGGCTCCCTCCTCTACTTGACGGCGACGAGGCCGGACATACAGTTCAGCGTGTGTCTGTGCGCTCGTTTTCAGGCTTCACCGAGGACTTCACATCGTCAGGCCGTCAAGAGGATTTTCAGGTATCTCAAGTTTACTCCTGAACTGGGTCTTTGGTATTCTGCTGATTCCACTCTTGCACTTCATGGTTTTTCTGATGCGGATTTTGCTGGATGTCGTGTTGATCGCAAGTCTACTTCTGGTCAGTGTCAGTTTCTTGGATCGTCTCTTGTGTCTTGGTCTTCTCGCAAGTAGTCTAGTGTAGCCCAATCCACCACAGAGGCCGAGTATGTTGCTGCTGCTAGCTGCTGTTCTCAGTTGCTTTGGATCACGTACACCTTGAGAGACTTTGGCTTAGACATGTCCCATGTTCCACTTCTTTGTGATAGCACCAATGCCATAAGCATAGCCAAAAATCCCGTGCTTCATTCCAGAAGCAAACACATAGAAGTGAGGTACCATTTTCTGAGAGATCATGTGGAGAAAGGTGATATTGAGCTTGCCCATGTTTCTACCCAAAACCAGCTTGCAGACATTTTCACTAAGCCACTTGACCAAGTTACCTTCACCCGTTTGCGAGGAGAACTTGGTGTGTGTGCGGTTTTCTGAGCTGAGTTTTTGAGGCTTCTCTTGTAGCATATGTATATTGTTGTACCATCTTTGTATCTTGATGTATATTTTTCTTGCTTTTGTATTTTGATTTCATCTTTTGTATCATATCTTAGGATGAGCTTCTCCTATATGCAGTGATTGGTACAACTTGCTACATTTTAGAGTTTAGGCAGGCTGGCTAGGGATAGCTTGTATGAATGGCTATGCTCTTGATGGTTTCGATATATATATTCTGTTGAGATAGTCTCTTTTTGAACTAAAATGACAAACTGAACTTAAACTTCTACACCCATGAGTAAATGCCTTTGCATGTCTTGTTTGAGCCGAAATGGCTATATCTGGCTTAAGATCATGTTAGGGTGTGATATTCTTTTCAATTGGGTCATTGTAAATGTTTAGCCCATGTTTTATCTTGTGGAGGAGCATAAGCTTCTTTCTGTCGCAAAGACATTTCATGTACCATGCTTAACTTGAAAAACTTGAAAAATGAGATGTCTATGCATGAAAGAAGAAAGATGAGAAAAAGAAATATTTGCTGAATTTATGCTCATGTCTCTATGCTTTCACCATTGCACACACTTGCACACATGGGTGCTAAGCGGTTGCATGTTGTTTGCCGGAGAAGTCTCCCATGAGAAGTGAACACATGGCTCCGTGCTTTGACATGACATGAGGTAGAACTTGGGCGTTTATGATGATCTTTTGTCAAGAATGCTTGTCCTTTCATGATTTTGGTGAGATGAAGTTTATTTTTGCTTAAACAATCCATGGTTAGGACTTTGCTCATGCGGTGACATTTTTGATAAAAATCCACAATTTGCTCATGGCTTTGTCAATTGGATATATGTCTTCACCTTCTTGATGGCAATGCCCGTGTGACATGATGAACTAGCTTGTATGCCTCTTCTCTAACTTGTAGCATTTTGTATTGCTCATTGTATATTTGAGAAGCTTGTAGTTGCATTTTGTACATTTTGCCTTGATGTGTGCATTGTCAACAAGGGGGAGAATTTCTGGAGCACTTGGCAAGGGGGAGTTGTTGCTGAATTTTGAAGAAAGCTTTTGCTCTAGAATTTGTCAAAATTGTGTGAGAGGTTGAAAGTTTTGCCCAAATGAGGTTTTCTGAAAATTTGCGAAGGTTCTGAGAGTTTGATCATTGGAATATCTTGCTGGGCATATGTGGAAGGTTTTCAAGTTGAAACGGCATCGTTGCGAGTTGGTTTGTGCATTTTTGGCATTTTTGGCCTTGGTCATCTGCCAGGGGCGGTTTAACCGCCCCCCTGGGCGGTTTAACCGCCCCTGTGCTGAGAGCACAAGTTTTGTGGAGAGTTGAGCCATTTTCGAGTGATTTTCGCACGCACAAGTTCACTTGTTCAGGGGGAGTTGCATCTTTGCAGGGGGAGTGCTTTGAGTGTCCTGAAAAGTGAGTTGGAGGATTTGAAGTTTGTGATTTGTGCTTTGTGCTTTTGCTCTTTTGCCGATGGTGTTGAGCCCTTTCGCTTCTTCTTGAAGGGTCGGCGTTTCTGGAGCTTTCTCTTGCAGAGTGACTTTGTTCTCGGCTTGTTCTTGCTTTTAGTCACTTGCTTGAGTCTTGTTTTCAATTTTCTTTTATATTTTCTTCATATCAATTGGTTACTATGTGTGTGTTGTCAATGCACTCATCAAGGGGGAGATTGAGGACCCAGTGTGTCCGAGGACCGGTGGATGGTCGCTTCCTGGTGTGATGAGTGATTGACAACATGGTGTGGATTGACGTTTCCCTTGGCTCAAGTATTGCAGGTGTAGAATGCGGCTTGGTTGCATTGGTGCAGGTGAAGAACAGGCGCGAAAGGTCTTAGCCATGGCGGCCTCCGAGGAGCGGAGAGACAAGTAGGCTTGGTTCGAGGGACCCGATGGCCGGTGGATCAAGTGCGGTTCACATGCTGGCAAGAACGAGCAAGGGGACGTGGTTCCGGTGCGAGGTAGCGGCTCACAACCGAAGCTCGTACGCGGACGAGAAGCCGGCGCAAGGTGGCGGCTAACAACCAAAGTTTGCGCGCGGGGTTTGGTGATTTGGCCACAAAATCATCGGTGGACGGTTTCCCTTGGTTTGGGCCTCAAAACCAAGGCCGAGGACTCGACGAGGCGAGTTTTGGGCTGCTGGGCCAGTGGTGGCTGTCAGGGGCGGTTAAACCGCCCCCAGGGGCAGTTTAACCGCCTCCCCCTGGGCCAGCCCAAAATCGGCGTCGAGGAGCTTCGATCCGGAGGACACGCGGCGTGACTGCAAGGCTTGCGTCGGAGGGAAGCTAGCTTGCAGTGGAAGGTGCCCGAGCCGGAAAATATCTGAGATCAAAATGTCAAATTTGCCCCTGAGGGGTATGTATCACTTAGGGGTAGTTTAGTCTTTAGAGCACCACCACTTGGACTACAAACAGGCCCCTTCAGGGCTGGTGGCTGCTATCTCTCTAGTTATCTCTTTAGTTTTTCCTTTGAACCAGTTTTCCCTTCATCCCCTCCACCTAGAACTACTTCGAATCATTCCTAGTTTGTATAGGTGAATTCATGGTTATGTGATTGAGTTTGTGCTGCTCATCTTTGTGCCATGATTTGATTTCCCGAGCTCCCTTTCCTTTTCTATTTTCGTGGGTATTTTCGGAGCTATTTTTGGGGGATTTTCGTTCTTCTTGTTCTAGGGCGTTTTCTCTCGGATTTCTTTGGGGGATTCACGTATGAGTGCCTTGTGCCTCTTTTGCTGGTGATCCTTTGCCCCCAAACGCCGAGAATCGCTCTGGATTTGAGATTTTCGGGATGAACTCGAGGTCATGGTGTTCTTCGCGAGATCTGCGATTCCGGGAGTTGTACTGAGTTAGAGGCCGAGATCTTTTGGGAAAACACTCCACTGGAGGTCTAGATCATCTGACCAAAATCTCGCCTCAAGAGCTCAAGCGGTTTGGGAGATCCACTTTTGTTTTGACTTTTTCCCGAGCCACCCAGGCCCGGGCGGTTTAACCGCCCCCCCTGGCCGGTTTAACCGCCCCCCTCTGGTGTGTTAGATCGGGCCGCGTTTCGGGTCATTTTGGTGTTCGTTTCGATTGGTTCGAGTTCCGCTGCTCGTTTCTTGTTCCTAGGGTCAGTAGCTTGACAGTGGCTACGTGACCTTGGCAAGATTGCTCTCGGAGGTTTCGGAGTTGTTTTGGGAGAATAGCCGGATCGATTAGGAAGAATTTTTATCGGCTCCCATTCACTCCCCCCCTCTCTGGTGGCCGTTTCGGTCCTTCACATACCCCTCAGGGGCAAATTTGACATTTTGATCTCAGATATTTTCCGGCTCGGGCACCTTCCACTGCAAGCTAGCTTCCCTCCGACGCAAGCCTTGCAGTCACGCCGCGTGTCCTCCGGATCGAAGCTCCTCGACGTCGGTTTTGGGCCAGCCCAGGGGGGCGGTTAAACCGGCCCCGGGGGGCAGTTAAACCGCCCCTGCCAGCCTCACTCGGCCCAGCAGCCCATCTCCGCCACGTCGAGTCCTCGGTCCTTGGTTTTGAGGCCCAAACCAAGGGAAACCATCCACCGATGATTTTGTGGCCAAATCACCAAACCCCGCGCACAAACTTCGGTTGTTAGCCGCCACCTTGCGCCGACTTCTCGTCTGCGTATGAGCTTCGGTTGTGAGCCACTACCTCGCACCGGAACCACGTCCCCTTGCTCGTTCTTGCCAGCATGTGAACCGCACTTGATCCACCGGCCACCGGGTCCCTCGAACCAAGCCTACTTGTCTCTCCACTCCTCGGAGGCCACCATGGCTAAGACCTTTCGTGCCTGTTCTTCACCTGCACCAATGCAACCAAGCCGCATTCTACACCTGCAATACTTGAGCCAAGGGAAACGTCAATCCACACCACATTGTCAATCACTCATCACACTAGGAAGCGACCATCCACCGGTCCTCGGACACACCGGGTCCTCAATCTCCCCCTTGATGAGTGCATTGACAACACACACATAGTAACTGTGGGGGATATGGTACCCGGGTACCTCACGAGCAAGCCTGGCAGCCCACCAATAGGGGGCGGCCCAGCCCACCGTTCTGGACCTGAAGACGTGCGGGACAAGTCGGCGCACGGAGGAAGGATCTGGAAGGAGAAGTTATAGTTGGAATAGAAATTATTGTAAAGAAGGAAAGGATTCTTAGAGATAGGATCAGGCTACAAACCGACTTGTAACCCTGCCCCCCGATATATAAGGCGGGCAGGGACCCCCTCCAAAAACATCAAGTCTCAGGACGAAATCTCTCAACACGCAATACAACACCCCAAAACAGGACGTAGGGTATTACGTCGAGTTGACAGCCCGAACCTGTATAAACCCCCGTGTTTGTCCATCCTAACCATCTTGCTTCCGATCTTTGCGATCTTCCCTGCATCACAAATCACTTCCGTGGGCTACCCCGTGGAAGACTGCCGGAGATAATATCACCGACAGTGGCGCGCCAGGTAAGGGGTATCGCCGAGATCAATCTGGTAAGCTCGATGGATCGCGTCAAATCTTGGACAGCTGCAACCTCCCAGACATTCGACGAAGTCGAGATCCAGTTCGGGGACGTCATCACCGCCGCCTTGGATACCCAAGCGGCAGGAGCTACGGTCGCCACGGAGGTCTCCTCTCTGGCGCCGACTTCGGCCATCACGGCCCAGTCCGGTCCGATCGCATCTGATCGCGCTGGTTCTACCCCGCTGAGTCCATCGCAAAACGCGAGGCCCAACCTGTCGGGAACAGATCTACAATCACTCGGTTCCGATCCGGCTCCTGAGAGTCGCGTCGCCGAGTCATCGCAGAGCGTAAACGCTCAACCAGCGCGCGTCCAGAGCCCTAAGGTCATTACTGTCCAGACCCCTGGCTTTTGCGCGCTTGCTCAGAAGCAGAAGATGAAGGACATCGTCCAGGCAGATGATTACCTCTCTGGGAGCGACTCCTATGAGTTAGATCCAGAGGGACCCTCAATCCTGGACGATCTGCCGAGGGATACACAGTATCCGACGCCTCTACAGAGCCGGAATTGCTAGGATCACTCGGAGAACTAACTCCGAGTAGTTTGGAGCGTTATACGCCCACATCCGATTTCTCCGAGTCCGAGGAAGACTACCTCGCGCAAGAAGGAGTCAGGTCATACTGCTATATGGTGGCGCCAGCAACGCCAACCAACCCTGTCTCAGAAGACGAGGTCACTCCAGCTGAGGAGACGACTGAAGCCAGGGACCAGCGTCGAGGACGCAACGCCAGTCGGGCGACTCGCAGAGCCGCACGACCGCACGGAGCCACCGCGTCAGGATCTGGCACTGCTCGACTCCAGGAACCACGCTCTGAAGATCATCATCGCCAACGGGATCAGCACGACCGGAGGAGCACCCGGAACTTGATGCGCGACGGCATGTTCGAGTTCAACGGATACGACGTCTATGAGACGCCAGTCCAAACCTCGTTACTATTAACGAGGAAATCAGTCGGTTGCCACCCAGCACTCCAGGCCTGGAAAAAGTAAGGGCTCTCGCGCAGGCCGCCTCAGTCCAGGTTCACCAGATGCAGGGCAGAGCAACCACTGGACGCTCCTGAGCCCGGTCCGTCTCCGACTCTGGGCCAGCGGCGGATCCGATCATGATGAAGACCTTCGCACCACGATCAACAGAGATCGAGACGCGAGGAACGTCATCCGCAACAGCACCGAAAGAGCGCCATCGTGAGGAAATCCGACGGCGCGAAGAGTACGATCGGGATCATGGAAATCCCCGTCGTAACTCCAACAGGAGCGGCTACTCGACGGAGTCAGACTACTCTGACCCTTCCGGTAGTCCAAGGCGCGGCAACAACGGCGGTCGCACTCCGCCACGAGGCCGAGCGCTTCCACCACCCAGGCGACCGACTCCGCCAAGGGAGCGAACTCCACCGCGCAGCAGGACCTACCGACGGGACCGAACTCCACCCAGGACTCGGAACTATCGGAGGACCCGTTCCGCGCCCAGGGACCGGGATCACAGGAGGGATAGCACTCCCCCAAGAACAACAGACGGATCGGATCCGAGCGGTTCCCGTCCTAGAGGTCGGATCGGCGGATTCCAGTCGTTCACCGAGCGCTTGAGAAGCGTGACATGGCCCAGAGGCTTCAAGCTGTCGGACATCGACAAGTACGACGGGAAATCTGATCCATCTCAATGGCTCCAGATCTACTACACCGCCGTACAAGCGGCCGGCGGCAACGAGGATGTGATGTCGAATTACCTTCCCATCATGCTCACCAAGGACTGCCGCAACTGGCTGGCAGGACTCCCGCAGGACACCATCGACAACTGGGAGCAGCTTACCGAACTCTTTGTCGGTAACTATCTCGGTACTTGGGAAAGGCCCGGGAGCAAGCGGCTCCTCGGTCAGATCAGGCAGCGCAAGAACGAGACCCTGCACGACTTCGTGCGCAGGTTCTCAGAGAAGCGCAACTCCATCACGGACGTGACGGATCAGGAGGTGATGTCAGCCTTCCAGCACGGCATCTCCGATGGGAGGCTGATTCACAAGTGGACTCGGAAGCCACCCGCGACTGTCA
>WEIB01000777.1:0-29802 GCA_015476505.1 Urochloa ruziziensis
GTTCTCCAAGCCTCCCACCTGCACAATCAAAGCGAGAACGAGAATGAGCAAATGACTCGACACTGGGGTTAGCACAAAACGAGTCAAACCAGTGTCGGGCCATCTGCTCAAAAGAGGGTTAGCAAAATCAACTCTACCGCGTGAAACCCTCTCGTCTCTCACCATCGGACCTCTAGCACCACGCGGGGGAAAACGTGGCCTAGACTCTCTCCTAGCCTCAAAGCTACGGTCGAACCTCCCTGAACCAAACTGACCGCGAAACGGAGGCCGCCTAGCAAACTCACGAACAGCTGGAACACCACGACTAGCAACCACAGGAACTGTACGCACAAAGGCGTCGCCTCTCGGCCAGGGTGAACGAGACACAGGCACACTACGAGAAGAGTAGTACCTGCCCTGTTCCCCACCTCCTTCTCTCTTCTCACCTCCCTCTTCTTCCTCCAACAAAACTCCTCAAGGTGTCCATCCCTTCCACAATGCTCACAATGGAAGCGGACTGGCTTTGGCTTTGGGGTTTCTCTCGGCTGTGCCCTCTCTCTCGGCTGGTAAACCCCACTCCTCACAAAGGTCACTCTCCTCTGAAAGTTCTCTGACTTAGGTGGAAACTTGGGAGGATCTGGAGTGGTGTCAAGCTTGTTCAGCAGGTGGTTTGGTTTGGGTGTGAAGGTGTTCTTGAGAATGGCTTTTGGTGGGTTTGTGGGAATGTTTGCGGTGGAGCTCTCTGGATCTCTCTCTCTCACCACTACTCTCACCAACCTTCTCAGAACCAAGACCACAACCATCAGCTCTCTTGAAACTAGCAATCAACATCTTGAGCTGAGGCTCACGACCAGACAACCAACCCAAACACTGTCTCAGCTCATCATTCTCATCTTGCAATCGATTCACACACTGTTCTAACTCAACATTCTTCAATGCAACAACATCACAAGCAGAACATGAATTTGCAATGGGAGATTTAAGTTGTGCTTCAAGTGAACTAATCATGGTGCGTGATTCAAGCAACTGAGCATGCAAAGCAGGACAAGAAGTACAAGCACCTAGCAAAGATGACCTAGACTTCAACTCAGCAAGCTCAACCCTAGCACCCTCTAGTTCATCCAAGCAAGTCATGTGTTTCTCCTTAAGCACAACAAGATCAGCAATATGCACATCACAGAACGAGCATTCTACCTCATCAGACACAAGAGGAGCATCTTTCAAACAGCAATCTCAGACTCAAGCGAAGCTGCTCTCTCCCTAGACTCGCAAAGCAAAGACTCAAACTCCATAGCCTTCTTTCCAGTCTCAGAAAGCAAGGTCTCAAGCTCAGCCACTCTATCCTTGGACTCTCCTAGCAAAGACCTAAACTCCCTCTTCTCCTTGTTGGTCTTTCCTAAGCACATCATCGCGGTTATCGACCAACTGCTCTAACCTAGCAATCTCCTGACGCAAAGAGGTGGGATCTGTCAATACCTCATCCTCGGAGTCGGAGTCGGAGTCGTCCTTGCTCTTCACGGAGTCGTGCGCCATGGTGCAGTAGTCGACGGCGGCGAAGGAGATGCCGTTGAAGTTGCGGTTCAAGCTCTTCTTCTCCTTGCGGTGGCCGCGGTCCTTCATCTTCACTGCTTGAGCTTGACGACGTGTTGGTGGAGCTTGTGTCGATGTCGCTCGCATCAGCCACCATCGCTCGAGATCTGTGCTTCTTGTGTCCACCGTGCTTGTTCTTGGATCTTCTCTCGTCCTTGTTCTTGTCTTGGAGCGGTACTCGTCCTTGGGACGGTGCTTGTGGTCGTCTCGCGGGCGGTGCTTGCGGTTGTAGTCGTTCTTGATCTCCTCGGGGCACTCGGCGATGAAGTGGCCCATCTTCCCGCATCTGTAGCACGTACTCCCGGCACGCCTCGAACCCTTGCGGTTCTGGTACATCCGCTCGAACCTCCTCGTGAGCAACGCGAGATCCTCCTCGCTCAGCACCTCATACTCTTCATCTGGAAGGGACACAAGAGAAGACAAAGCAAAGTGTCTAGGAGTGTTAGCATGTCCATATCCAGAGCCACCGACTAGAGCCAGACTATGGGGATCAGTCGGACTCTTAGCCTTGGCAAGCAACTGTCTGTCCACCTCGGAAGACTTCAACTTCGAGAAAAGCTCATCAACAGAAAGAGTCTCATAGTTTGCCGACTCCATGATCGCCTCAACCTTGGCACCCCACACGGATCTATCAAGTGCTTGCAGGAGCTTGATAGCTCGGTCATGATCCGAGTATGGGAGCACGGTAATGTTGGCTTTCATGTTGTTGACAATCGAAGTGAAACGCTGAAACAAAGCATCAACCGACTCTCCAGGCAAATGAGCGAAATTCTCATATTCTCTCCTGTACATCGAGAAAAGCCTAGCCTTGACATGGCTATCACCACCGTGGGCTACCTTGAGCTTCTGCCAGATCTGGCAAGCTAGGTCCTCGCCCAAAACACGCTCAAACTCCTCGGCAGACAAAGCACGGAACAAGTAGTCAACAGCTCGGGCATTCGCCTCAAATCTATCCTTTGCATCCTGGGCATCTAAGTTGGTGGGATTGACATAGTTTTCATCTTTCGTCACATCCCACAGCAACTTTCCTTTGCCTCGCAAGAAAGCGCCCATACGCGCAACCCAGTTCGGGTAGTTCTTCCCATCGAAGTGCGGAGGCCCGGAACCCCGATCTTGGTACGCCATCTTTGGATCTTAGACTGGTTAGAGTCGCAAAGACCCGTAACCGGCTCTGATACCAATTGAAGGACCGAAACGGCGACCAGAGAGGGGGGGGAGTGAATGGGAGCCGATAAAAATTCTTTCCAACCGATCCGGCTATTCTCCCAAAACAACTCCGAAACCTCCGAGAGCAATCTTGCCAAGATCACGTAGCCACTGTCAAGCTACTGACCCTAGGAACAAGAAACGAGCAGCGGAACTCGAACCAATCGAAACGAACACCAAAACGACCCGAAACGCGGCTCGATCTAACACACCCAGAGGGGGGCGGTTAAACCGGCCAGGGGGGCGGTTAAACCGCCCGGGCCTGGGTGGCTCGGGAAAAAGTCAAAACAAAAGTGGATCTCCCAAACCGCTTGAGCTCTTGAGGCGAGATTTTGGTCAGATGATCTAGACCTCCAGTGGAGTGTTTTCCCAAAAGATCTCGGCCTCTAACTCAGTACAACTCCCGGAATCGCAGATCTCGCGAAGAACACCATGACCTCGAGTTCATCCCGAAAATCTCAAATCCAGAGCGATTCTCGGCGTTTGGGGGCAAAGGATCACCAGCAAAAGAGGCACAAGGCACTCATACGTGAATCCCCCAAAGAAATCCGAGAGAAAACGCCCTAGAACAAGAAGAACGAAAATCCCCCAAAAATAGCTCCGAAAATACCCACGAAAATAGAAAAAGGAAAGGGAGCTCGGGAAATCAAATCATGGCACAAAGATGAGCAGCACAAACTCCATCACATAACCATGAATTCACCTATACAAACTAGGAATGATTCGAAGTAGTTCTAGGTGGAGGGGATGAAGGGAAAACTAGTTCAAAGGAAAACCTAAAGAGATAACTAGAGAGATACAGCCACCAGCCCTGAAGGGGCCTATTAGTAGTCCAAGTGGTGGTGTCCTAAAGACTAAACTACCCCTAAGTGATACATACCCCTCAGGGGCAAATTTGACATTTGATCTCAGATATTTTCCGGCTCGGGCACCTTCCACTGCAAGCTAGCTTCCCTCCGACGCAAGCCTTGCAGTCACGCCGCGTGTCCTCCGGATCGAAGCTCCTCGACGCCGTTCTTGGGCCAGCCCAGGGGGGGCGGTTAAACCGGCCCTGGGGGGGCGGTTAAACCGCCCCTGTCAGCCTCACTCGGCCCAGCTGCCCAAGTTCGCCTCGTCGAGTCCTCGGTCCTTGGTTTTGAGGCCCAAACCAAGGGAAACCGTCCACCGATGATTTTGTGGCCAAATCACCAAACCCCGCGCGCAAACTTCGGTTGTTAGCCGCCACCTTGCGCCGGCTTCTCGTCCGCGTACGAGCTTCGGTTGTGAGCCGCTACCTCGCACCGGAACCACGTCCCCTTGCTCGTTCTTGCCAGCATGTGAACCGCACTTGATCCACCGGCCATCGGGTCCCTCGAACCAAGCCTACTTGTCTCTCCGCTCCTCGGAGGCCGCCATGGCTAAGACCTTTCGCGCCTGTTCTTCACCTGCACCAATGCAACCAAGCCGCATTCTACACCTGCAATACTTGAGCCAAGGGAAACGTCAATCCACACCACGTTGTCAATCACTCATCACACCAGGAAGCGACCATCCACCGGTCCTCGGACACACTAGGTCCTCAAATTCAAGATTTAAGTTGTTCGGTAAAGGAAAATTACAAAGCAAGTGGGATGGACCTTATGTCGTTCATTCAGTGTCACCCACCAGAGCAGTGACGATCATTGATATCTAGGGACATCAATATGTAGTGAATGGACAGCGGCTAAAGGTTTATTTGGAGCCGGACGTCATGCCTCTATATTACACTGACATCTATTCATTCGAGGATGACACCGAACGTCAAGCCTAATGACGTTAAGCAAGGTATATTTGTATATAGTTTGAAGTTTTATTTTTGTTTTGTTCTCTGTTTTGTTTCTACGTAAACCCCGTAACAATTTGGGCCTCTGTGGACCCAAAAAGGGCCCAGGCCGTGCCGCCCATGACCCCCATGGCAGGCTAGCCAGGGGCATTTTTGGCCCCGTTTGATCTTCATCAGCCTTAGTTTTGATTGTCCCTGAATCCTAAAACCGCGTTTTGAAAATTGGCAAGTTTAAACCGGGAAAGAATGGCCATCACGTCCAAGTCTTTCGACACATAAATAGACGCATGTTCCATCTTGAAAATCCATCCCATTTCTTCAACGAAAGCCACCATAAACGAGAAGACGAGCCATGGGAAGCACCAGTAGCCCAAGCATCAAGATGGGAGGCGAGCAGGCAAAGGTGGAGGCCTGGCTGCGCGGCCAGAGCTCTCCAGGCGTTGTGGCACAGCCCTCTCCAGGTGCTGCTGTCGAGCTACTTCTTCAGAAGGTGCGACGGTGTGACCTTCAGCCCGTCTTTGCAAAGACGTACCCTACACAAGCCAAGATGAGCACGGGAGGACGTCGTCCGACCAAGCCTCTCGCTCCTCATTACCCGTCATCGACATCAACAATGACGAGGCTCCAAAGGTACAAGAAAGGTCTGTAATCATCCCTCCTAGTCGTTCCTTGCCCTTCTTGGCAAAAGGAAGGATTACTATGAAGAACCAGAGGATTTCGCCGGTGATAGCGATTGGGAAGATGACCGCAGCCCTGGATCGTGGGGAGATGGGATAGACGACAATTATGAGTGGGAAAGAGAAGTAGAAGATGATTGGCCACAGGGAGACGATCAAGCTGGACAAGAAGGTGATCACGGAGGTAATGGTGAGCCAAACCCATTCACTCCGCATACAAACTGTTGCCAAGGTTGCTGGAGGAATAAGTTGTTTGCGATGCTCTACGACTACATAGCGTCAATAGAAGCTTTCTACGCGAGGTTGCATGACCTGGAGAAGCAGATGGATAGAGATTATGATTTCCTCAACCGTAGCGTGAGAACTTTGTTTGCAAGGCAAGCAAGCCCGAAGAGAAGCGAAGGGAGCGTCAAGTGCAACTGCTAGTAGATCCACGAGCGTTCTTTTTCATTTAATCTTTTGTAACAAAGAGGGCATTGTAGTTTTAAGCGTGAGGGGAGAGGCTCGTGTCTTTTGCATTGAGGGAGTCTATAAATTTGTCGATGTGTGATTTCTTTTTGCTATAGCGTGAGGGTCGTGTGAGAGTCATGTTTAATTTAGTGTGAGTCTGAAAAAGCAAATAAAGAGAGTCTTTACTTTTTGCAGGTGTTTTGTTCTTGTTCTTGTAATAATTTATCATGAGCTTTGTAAAAAATTTTAAATTATGGTTGTGGAGCTTAATAAAAGATTTACTCTCGCTATACCCATGCTTAATTGATGAACTAGGACTTTGATCTTCGCTAGCGTTTGTGAGTAATGCTTAAATTGCAGGTGAATTTGTTTTATAAACTCTACAAAACCCCTACACAAGAATGACTATATGCTTTTCCAAGTCGAGAGATTTTCCTATCCATCCAAGGCCTAAAACTTTATTAATCGTTCCACTAAAAGCCTTGGATGATGCGATGCATCGAGTTAGGATTTTTCTCTCTTGGTAAGTTTTAATTCTGAGCAATGATCATGTTCCTTGTTCTCAACTCGTCTTGCTAGCCTCGACAATATTCGGTAATGGGAGTTCTTCATTAGAACACCCATACGATCTACCGGATTCCAAAACCCGAACCAATAATCATTTATTTTATCTATTCCTTGAACACAACCTTTATACGAGGATACATTCTGTTTCTGGGCATGATTGGAAGAACACAGGACCTGGAGAATTTATGGAAGCCACATGAAAAAGATGGGACAGAACCAGGCCAGAAAGAGGCCTGGCCACGCCGCTTAGAGGGGCTCTGGGCGGCCAGCCAGGGGTGTTTTTCCACCCCCTCAGCTATAGAAAATTTGTGGATTCATTATAAATATTTGTTAGTTCGTATTCAGAAGGTTGAGTTCAGAATATGTTTGGAAGAGAGTTGAAAATTCAGAGTAGAAGAGAAAGAAAAATAAAAGAAAGAAAAAGTGAGACAAAGAAAGAAAAAATGTGTCAGATAAATATAAATAGAGGAGGGATAATTCTACTGATTGAAGATTCAAAGAAGTGCAAGATAAGACCGCCCTTTCATCAAGAACAAATCCTCAATTCCATCCATGTGCAATCCGACGATAAGGACGGCATTAGTTCCTCAAAGTCAATTTATTTTGTTTGCTCTTGCACATGTCCACCATTCTATACCTTCTTATCCTTGAAACCCTCACATTATGGTTATATTCTCATGATCATTGGCTCGGAAGATAAACAACCACTAGAGTATTTTCTTAACTTGATAATATTTGCATCATTTTCACTAGCCGTACCTATAGCTACAACATAATTGAGAGACTTTTTGAGAGGTGAGAGCTTGCAAAACATGATAGGATAGCCACTTTATAAATGAGAGATTTGTGAGGACATGGAAAAGAATATTGGTCTAACTCTTGTTGCAGGGAGATTTTATTTCTTTGATCAAAAAGAAGAAAAATCCTCCGAGGAAAGCAAGAAAGTAAGTGCTGGTGAGTTTCGTGTACCTTAGTGAAGAGAGAGAGAGAGATGTGGAGATGATTTGGCTTGAGTTAAATGTTTGAACGCCCATACTATGATTATCTTTGCTGCTCCACTGATAATTTGTTTAAAGGAATTGAATGATCTCGCTTGCATTAAGTGAAAAGTTTGTCTCAGGGACTTATGTAACCCCGTTGAAGAAGGTAATGAGTTCACTTGCTCGAGGACAAGCAAGATCTAAGCGTGGGGGGATTGTTGGCGCTCTTAATTGACACTTTTTTAATGTTGTTTAGGTAACGATTTCATGCTTATTCTTATACTAACCCCGCCACTTGGCTCTGAAATAACCCCATTTCCACTTGTGTCTTGTATTTTGGAGTATATTGTGTTTTTGTAGGAAACTCAACACATTTGGGCTAATTCTGGCGATTTGTTGATGGACGTAAAGCATACATGGGCTAAGGCCGTGGAGAAGGACTAACACACAAAAGAGGAGGCTGATCAGGGCCAAAAAGGCACCTGGCCGGCCGGCTGGCCTGTTCCTTGGCCCAATCGAGCCCCCATTTCTTTGAGGCGAAGCATTAAGCAACCCTAGCTTATATACAAGCCGTCATTCGCCAGAGATGAGGAGAGCCGCACCAGAGGAAAAGACGTCAAGCAAACACCAGGGATTGATCAAGATCCAATCTAGAAGCTATCCATAAGGAGGACAGCAAGGAGATCGTCTTCACAAGGAGTTTACCACCATGACTAGAGCTTCAACATCAATCTGTATGGGATAAATCCTTCGTATGTTCATGGGGTTGTAATGTGACCTTGAGATGTAATCATTGAATCTTTGTTTTGAATTTCGATCTATCATGTTCTTATGGCCATGAGTTTGATCCTTGTAGTTCAGCAGCAAATTACCCCTGTTTGGTGACAGCTTGCGGGAGGGAAATCTGTTGAGCTTGGTTCATGTTCTTTATCTCGATAGATTAGATCGGTGTTGTCATGCTAAGGCGACGCATCTACAAGTGATCCTAGACCCTATGAACATTCTGCTCTCTACCTTATCATTACCTTCTTCCTCCCCTCCCCCCTCACACCCCGACACCTTCTTCTTCGCCATTCCCTACAGCTCCCCAAGTCCCCTGCTGGCGGCGCCTCCCCGCCTGGCTCTGGCGGCTGATGCTGCCTTAAACCGCGGCCCACCCTAACCATCTCGAGCTTCATTCCCCCGCCGCCGACACCTCCTCCCCACTCGGCTCCGGCGGCTCCATGCTGCCTCCGCCACCGCCGGCCACTGCGACCCACCTTAAACCACCGACGATCCTTGTCCCCGTCGCCTTCCTCCACCACGACGGGCGGAACACACGACGCCGCGTGAGCTCGCCGCGGACGCCATCCCCCGACCCAGCACTGCCCAACCGCCGGCCCCCACTGCCCAGCCGGCCTGCCGCCACTAGCCGTCCCCTCTAAGGCTGGTGATGAGCACAACCCCCGGCAACCCTGAACCATAAAGCTCCGTCGCCTCCACCACTCGCCATGGCCGGCGGCGACCTCGCCGCCGGCCGCCTCGCCCACTGCCGGCCCCCAACCCTGGCTCTCGGTGAGCAAGAAGAAGGGAAAAGGGAGGTGGGTGTTTCACTCGGGTGCTCTTTAGCTGTTCCCTTGAAAAGAATTATTTGGTATTCAACATCAGGATGAGTGTGTTTTGACAGTCCTTAATACCAAATATCACCGTCAAATACATCATAAAAGCTATCAAGATCAATTACCAAACCTAGCTCTAGAGGTAGAGTTTATTACTCATCATTTGTACAAAGGTTGGTAAATGTTTGTATGTAGGTGATGTAACATCCCAGCTTTTTCTGAAATGTTTATAGTATTAAAAATGTGGATTTAAAAAATTTCCGTGGAATTAACACCAGCTAGGAAAAATATAAGGTTGTCTTCATTGGAATTCTCCCAAAATTCTTAGAAATAAATAATAAATAAAATGTTATTGTTAAGGTGTCTAAATCTTAGTGTGAACATTTGAATTTTATTTGGAATTTATTTGGATTTATTTGAGTGAGATTTGGATTTGGAATGATTCAAATCCAAATCAAATAAAAGTTTAAAACTAAAACCTAACTTGGACCCTAACTTCACTAACCAGCCCACTAACTAAGTCCGATTCCGGCCCCTCTACTCCCGGCCTAAACCAACCCAAACCCCCGCGGCCCACTCTTCCTCCCTTCTTCCCACGGCCCAGCGCGGCCCAACCTTCCTCGCGGCCCAGCTTCACCCCCGCGCGCCGTCCCTCTCCTGTCTCTCGCCGACAGGTGGGCCCCGCCTGTCAGCTTGAAGGACCGAAACGGCGACCAGAGAGGGGGGGGAGTGAATGGGAGCCGATAAAATTCTTTCCAACCGATCCGGCTATTTTCCCAAACCAACTCCGAAACCTCCGAGAGCAATCTTGCCAAGATCACGTAGCCACTGTCAAGCTACTGACCCTAGGAACAAGAAACAGGCAGCGGAACTCGAATCAATCGAAACAAACACCAAAACGACCCGAAACACGACTCGATCCAACACACCCAGGGGGGCGGTTAAACCGGGTCAGGGGGCGGTTAAACCGCCCAGGCCTGGGAGGCTCGGAAAAAAGTCAAACCAAAAGTGGATCTCCCAAACCGCTTGAGCTCTTGAGGCGAGATTTTGGTCAGATGATCTAGACCTCCAGTGGAGTGTTCCCAAAAGATCTCACCCACTAACTCAGTACAACTCCCGGAATCGCAGATCTCGCGAAGAACACCATGACCTCGAGTTCATCCCGAAAATCTCAAATCCAGTGCGATTCTCGGCGTTTGGGGGCAAAGGATCACCAGCAAAAGAGGCACAAGGCACTCATACGTGAATCCCCCAAAGAAATCCGAGAGAAAACGCCCTAGAACAAGAAGAACGAAAATCCCCCAAAAATAGCTCCGAAAATACCCACGAAAATAGAAAAAGGAAAGAGAGCTCGGGAAATCAAATCATGGCACAAAGATGAGCAGCACAAACTCCATCACATAACCATGAATTCACCTATACAAACTAGGAATGATTCGAAGTAGTTCTAGGTGGAGCGGATGAAGGGGAAAACTAGTTCAAAGGAAAAACTAAAGAGATAACCAAAGAGATAGCAGCCACCAGCCCTGGGAGGGGCTATTAGTAGTCCAAGTGGTGGTGCTCTAAAGACTAAACTACCCCTAAGTGATACATACCCCTCAGGGGCAAATTTGACATTTGGTCTTCAGATATTTTCCGGCTCGGGCACCTTCCACTGCAAGCTAGCTTCCCTCCGACGCAAGCCTTGCAGTCACGCCGCGTGTCCTCCGGATCGAAGCTCCTCGACGCCGTTTTTGGGCCGGCCCAGGGGGAGGCGGTTAAACCGCCCCTGGCAGCCACTCTGGCCCAGCCGCCCAAATTCGCCTCGTCGAGTCCTCGGTCCTTGGTTTTGAGGCCCAAACCAAGGGAAACCGTCCACCGATGATTTTGTGGCCAAATCACCAAACCCCTGCGCGCAAACTTCGGTTGTTAGCCGCCACCTTGCGCCGGCTTCTCGTCCGCGTACGAGCTTCGGTTGTGAGCCGCTACCTCACACCGGAACCACGTCCCCTTGCTCGTTCTTGCCAGCATGTGAACCGCACTTGATCCACCGGCCACCGGGTCCCTCGAACCAAGCCTACTTGTCTCTCCGCTCCTCGGAGGCCGCCATGGCTAAGACCTTTCGCGCCTGTTCTTCACCTGCACCAATGCAACCAAGCCGCATTCTACACCTGCAATACTTGAGCCAAGGGAAACGTCAATCCACACCACGTTGTCAATCACTCATCACACCAGGAAGCGACCATCCACCGGTCCTCGGACACACCGGGTCCTCACAGCTTTCGCCTACCTCCCTCACACCGCCATCGCCACTCTCCTACCGCCGGTGCCCGGTCTCGCCGCCGCCCGCTCCCGCGCGCGAGATGATCTCGCGGGCCCCTAAACCCTAATCCCCGATCCGCACCTCACATCTCCACCCAAAAACCTTGATCGGGAGCTCCCCCGCTATCTCGTGAGCCGCTCCCCGCCAACTGGCCGCGTGCGCCCTGGCCCTCACGCCGAGACAAGGCCGCTGCCGCGCACTACCCCTGTCCTCAGCCTCCCGAGTCGCGCCGCGTGTCCCCCTTTGCTAACCGCCTCCACACGCGCCCCGATCGAACCCTAGCTGCTCTCCACTCGGCCGCGCCGCCGCTATAAAACGAGGGAGCGCCCGCTCCATCCTCTCCTCCACCGCTCGGGCACTTGCCCTTCGTCTAGCCGCCGCCGCACGAGGAAAAGAAGGAGGAGAAGAAGGCAAGGAAGGAGGGGGCAAGCCGTCGCTGGACCAAGCACCGGAGCGCCGCCACCGGAACGCCGCCGCCGCCGCTACCTCTCAGAGCAAGAAGACGAAGGTCGTCCCGGCTCTTCTTCCCTGTCGCTGCTCTCCTTCGTCTACGCCGCGCAGTTCACCCAGCTCTTCCCCAGGCCTGCTTCGCCTATACCGCCGACCCGAGGTGAGCAACTCCGCCGCCGCTCACCTCTGTTCCGCCGTGAACCCGCCGCCGCGGCCATGGGGCACCATGATCCCGCGTGCACCCCTAACCTTGTGGCCAGCCGCACCTGCTCTGTGTACCAGCCTTCGCGCCGCTCCCTCTCTCCCCATGTAGGGACCTGTCGTCGCCGCTCGTGTTCCCGAGCGCGTGCTCTCGCCCGCTGCGGCCATGCCGCTGCCGTGCGCTTGAGTTTTAACCCGGGGCAAGGCCGCAAGGCCAAGCCTTTAGCCTCGCTAGGTGTAGCTAGGTACCACTCGCGCCTAACCCGTGCCACGAGAGCCTCACCAGGCTTCCCCGGCGAGCTCCGAGTGCCGCCGCCGTCGCGCTTCGCATGGCGCCGTCGGCACATAAAGGCCGAGTTCTTGGGCACCCAAGCGCCCGCCTTGACCCACGCAAGACCCTTGGGCATGAACAAGTCGAGGAGAAGTGCGCCTCTGCGCAGTTTTGTGACCACGCCGGCGCCGCCCGTGCGCCGCCCGCGTCGCCTCGCTGCTCCGGCTACTTTCGCCGGGGTTAAACATGCCCAACCGATCCGCCGTGGAGTTTTAGGCCCTAGCGGCAAGTATGGCACCAAACCGGACCCTAACGCTGCCAGGAGAGCCATCTCCGGTGAGCTGGCCCTGAATGCGCGGCGGAGGGTAGGGGGAAGAGCCAAGCGCCGTCGTTCGCTCTGCGCCGCCACGCGTCGCACAGCCGCTGGAGCCACACCGCGGCCCGCCTGGTTCAAACCGCACAAGATCCTCCAAGCCACAACAGATCTGGTGGACGCGGCTCACGTGGACCACCCTCTCGGTCCACGGTGGACCGCGACCACCAGAGCCGGCCTGCCCCCTTTTTCAAACAGACCCCTGGAATCTTACACTTTAGCCCCTGGACTTTTTAGATTTTACATCTAGGCCCTTCTACTGACGTCATCAGGGACCACTAATGACGTCATCATCCGGACCCACCTGTCAGCTTTGACCGTTAACCGTTGACTAGTCAACGCTGACGTCAGCACAGCCCAATGCTGACGTCAACATTTCGGCCGACCCAGGACTTTTTATGAAATACCACTGACATTATCCAAAATTACAAATAGGTCCCTAGTTATTTACAGATAGGTCCCTGGCCCTTTTTCCTTTTCTTTTCAGAATTATTTAAAAATTAGAAAAGGATTTAAACTAAGAAAATCCATAACTAATTAGACATTTAGACATTGCAACAAGATGAGCTAGCGCTTTACTTATTGCAATTGAATGATGCTTGAGCCTTGCATAGCCATGATTTATTCCGTGAATGCCTTGTTACCTACCACTCTATATATCATATTGCTATGCTGCTTCTTGCATGTGTATGGGATCATGTGGAATAGGACTCTTGGCGTGTGTGGGGATAAAACCGGCAGGAGAACGTATTTTTGGGAAACTTGGCGGGATTGAGCATTTTATAACAACTCGGTCTTTGACCGAGGTGCCGGGAGACCCCTGCTCTCGAGGGGGTCCCACACCGTACTTGTGGCTGGTACATGGATGGATAGGAGCATAGGAGTTGGCGGTGGTGCCTATAGTGGGCACCGCGACTTGCGTTCTTCTTCGAAGGATATGCCTTTGGGACGATGACGCTCACCCCGGTCTGAAACCGAGTGGGATAACTTTATTTGGACCCCACGTACTTACCGCTTTCCCATATGAACGGGTTCCAGCCAGCCTAGCTAGCGCGATGCTCGGATTGCGAGAAGATCAGGTGGATGGTGTACGGGAATGGGAGAGACCGTCTCCCTGAAGGACTATGGCCCCGTATGGCCCTACGAGGGAGAGCTTGACACAGCTTCCGAAGCATTGGATTGCGAGCCGATGGACCGAGACTAGAAGAGCAAGTGGGCATCGTCGCGATTGGGGCTCTGTGCTGTGGGTTACGTCTCGAGATGGCGGCCACCATCTCGCAGCCCGAGTGGGTCCAGTTGTACAAGCTCTCGAGAGTCTAAAACCTATACGTATAGCCGCGTCCTCGGTATGGACATTGCCCTGCTTTCCCTGTTACCTCTCATATTTGAGGATATTCTACCTTCCCCCTTTCTAGCCAGATTTGAGAGTGACTAAGGTTCGAAGCTACGGACGTGAGAAGGGAAGTTTGCTCCCTTTCCTTTCAGGATCCGGTCGTAGCTGGTGAGATGCGAGGGGAGGGAGCTCTCGCATCGACTTAGATGAGTGTGGAGATGGAGATGGGAGTCCGGCGTGCCGGATTTGAGGACCCGGTGTGTCCGAGGACCGGTGGATGGTCGCTTCCTGGTGTGATGAGTGATTGACAACGTGGTGTGGATTGACGTTTCCCTTGGCTCAAGTATTGCAGGTGTAGAATGCGGCTTGGTTGCATTGGTGCAGGTGAAGAACAGGCGCGAAAGGTCTTAGCCATGGCGGCCTCCGAGGAGCGGAGAGACAAGTAGGCTTGGTTCGAGGGCACCCGGTGGCCGGTGGATCAAGTGCGGTTCACATGCTGGCAAGAACGAGCAAGGGGACGTGGTTCCGGTGCGAGGTAGCGGCTCACAACTGAAGCTCGTACGCGGACGAGAAGCCGGCGCAAGGTGGCGGCTAACAACCGAGGTTTGCGCGCGGGGTTTGGTGATTTGGCCACAGAATCATCGGTGGACGGTTTCCCTTGGTTTGGGCCTCAAAACCAAGGACCGACGACTCGACGTGGCGAAGATGGGCTGCTGGGCCAAGTGAGGCTGGCAGGGGCGGTTTAACCGCCCCCCCTGTGCTGGCCCAAGAACGGCGTCGAGGAGCTTCGATCCGGAGGACACGCGGCGTGACTGCAAGGCTTGCATCGGAGGGAAGCTAGCTTGCAGTGGAAGGTGCCCGAGCCGGAAAATATCTGAGATCAAAATGTCAAATTTGCCCCTGAGGGGTATGTATCACTTAGGGGTAGTTTAGTCTTTAGAGCACCACCACTTGGACTACTAATAGCCCCTCCAGGGCTGTGGCCGCTATCTCTTCTAGTTATCTCATTAGGTTTTACTTTGAACTTGTTTTCCCTTCATCCCCTCCACCTAGAACTACTTCGAATCATTCCTAGTTTGTATAGGTGAATTCATGGTTATGTGATGGAGTTTGTGCTGCTCATCTTTGTGCCATGATTTGATTTCCCGAGCTCCCTTTCCTTTTTCCATTTTCGTGGGTATTTCGGAGCTATTTTTGGAGGATTTTCGTTCTTCTTGTTCTAGGGCGTTTTCTCTCGGATTTCTTTGGGGGATTCACGTATGAGTGCCTTGTGCCTCCTTTGCTGGTGATCCATTGCCCCCAAACACCGAGAATCGCTCTGGATTTGAGATTTTCGGGATGAACTCGAGGTCATGATGTTCTTCGCGAGATCTGCGATTCCGGGAGTTGTACTGAGTTAGAGGCCGAGATCTTTTGGGAAAACACTCCACTGGAGGTCTAGATCATCTGACCAAAATCTCGCCTCAAGAGCTCAAGCGGTTTGGGAGATCCACTTTTGTTTTGACTTTTTCCCGAGCCTCCCAGGCCTGGGCGGTTTAACCGCCCCCCCTGGCTGGTTTAACCGCCCCCCTGGGTGTGTTAGATCGAGTCGAGTTTCGGGTCGTTTTGGTGTTCGGTTTGATTGATTCGAGTTCCGCTGCTTGTTTCTTGCTCCTAGGGTCAGTAGCTTGATAGTGGCTACGTGATCTTGGCAAGATTGCACTCGGAGGTTTCGGAGTTGTTTTGGGAGAATAGCCGGATCGGTTGGAAAGATTTTTTATCGGCTCCCATTCACTCCCCCCCCCCTCTCTGGTCGCCGTTTCGGTCCTTCAATTGGTATCAGAGCCGGTTACGGGTCTTTGCGACTCTAACCAGTCTAAGATCCAAAGATGGCGTACCAAGATCGGGGTTCCGGGCCTCCGCACTTCGATGGGAAGAACTACCCGAACTGGGTTGCGCGTATGGGCGCTTTCTTGCGAGGCAAAGGAAAGTTCTTGTGGGATGTGACGAAAGATGAAAACTATGTCAATCCCACCAACTTAGATGCCCAGGATGCAAAGGATAGATTTGAGGCGAATGCTCGAGCTGTTGACTACTTGTTCCGTGCTTTGTCTGCCGAGGAGTTTGAGCGTGTTTTGGGCGAGGACCTAGCTAGCCAGATCTGGCAGAAGCTCAAGGTAGCCCACGGTGGTGATAGCCATGTCAAGGCTAGGGTTTTCTCGATGTACAGGAGAGAATATGAGAATTTCGCTCATTTGCCAGGAGAGTCGGTTGATGCTTTGTTTCAGCGTTTCACGTCTATTGTCAACAACATGAAAGCCAACATTACTGTGCTCCCATCCTCGGATCATGACCGAGCTATCAAGATCCTGCAAGCACTTGATAGATCCGTGTGGGGTGCCAAGGTTGAGGCGATCATGGAGTCGGCAAACTATGAGACTCTTTCTGTTGATGAGCTTTTCTAGAAGTTGAAGCCTTCTGAGGTGGATAGACACTTGCTTGCCAAGGCTAAGAGTCCGACTGATCCCCATAGTCTGGCTCTAGTCGGTGGCTCTGGATATGGACATGTTAACACTCCTAGACACTTTGTTTTGTCTTCTCTTGTGTCTCTTCCAGATGAAGAATATGAGGTGCTGAGCGAGGAGGATCTCGCGTTGCTCACGAGGAGGTTCGAGCGGATGTACCAGAACCAGAAGGGTTCGAGGCGTGCCGGGAGTACGTGCTACAGATGCGGGAAGATGGGCCACTTCATCGCCGAGTGCCCCGAGGAGATCAAGAACGACTACAACCGCAAGCACCGCCCGCGAGACGACCACAAGCACCGTCCCAAGGACGAGTACCGCTCCAAGCAGAAGAACAAGGACGAGAGAAGATCCAAGAATAAGCACGGTGGACACAAGAAGCACAGATCTCGAGCGATGGTGGCTGATGCGAGCGACATCGACACAAGCTCCACCAACACGTCGTCAAGCTCAAGCAGTGAAGATGAAGACCGCGGCCACCGCAAGGAGAAGAAGAGCTTGAACCGCAACTTCAACGGCATCTCCTTCGCCACCGTCGACTACTGCACCATGGCGCACGACTCCGTGAAGAGCAAGGACGACTCCGACTCCGACTCCGAGGATGAGGTATTGACAGATCCCACCTCTTTGCGTCAGGAGATTGCTAGATTAGAGCAGTTGGTCGATAACCGTGATGATGTGCTTAGAAAGACCAACAAGGAAAAGAGGGAGTTTAGGTCTTTGCTAGGAGAGTCCAAGGATAGAGTGGCTGAGCTTGAGACCTTGCTTTCTGAGACTGGAAAGAAGGCTATGGAGTTTGAGTCTTTGCTTTGCGAGTCTAGAGAGAGAGCAGCTAAGCTTGAGTCAGAGATTGCTGTGTTGAAGGATGCTCCTCTTGTGTCTGATGAAGTTGAATGCTCGTTTTGTGATGTGCATATTGCTGATCTTGTTGTGCTTAAGGAGAAACACATGCCTTGCTTAGATGAACTAGAGGGTGCTAGGGTTGAGCTTGCTGAGTTGAAGTCTAGATCATCTTTGCTAGGTGCTTGTACTTCTTGTCCTGCTTTGCATGCTCAGTTGCTTGAATCACGCACCATGATTAGTTCACTTGAAGCACAACTGAAATCTCCCATTGCAAATTCATGCTCTGCTTGTGATGTTGTTGCATTGAAGAATGTTGAGTTAGAGCAGTGTGTGAATCGCTTGCAAGATGAGAATGATGAGCTGAGACAGTGTTTGGGTTGGTTGTCGGGTCGCGAGCCTCAGCTTAAGATGTTGATTGCTAGTTTTAAGAGAGCTGATGGTTGTGGTCTTGGTTCTGAGAAGGTTGGTGAGAGTAGTGGGGAGAGAGAGAGATCCTGAGAGCTCCACCGCAAACATTCCCACAAACCCACCAAAAGCCATTCTCAAGAACACCTTTACACCCAAACCAAACCACCTGCTAAACAAGCTTGACACCACTCCAGATCCTCCCAAGTTTCCACCTAAGACAGATAACTTTCAGAGGAGAGTGACCTTTGTGAGGAGTGGGGTTTACCAGCCGAGAGAGAGGGCACAACCGAGAGAAACCCCAAAGCCAAAGCCAGTCCGCTTCCATTGTGAGCATTGTGGAAGGGATGGACACCTTGAGAAGTTCTGTTGGAGGAAGAAGAGGGAGGTGAGAAGAGAGAAGGAGGTGGGGAACAGGGACAGGTACTACTCTTCTCGTAGTGTACCTGTGTCTCGTTCACCCTGGCCGAGAGGCGACGCCTTTGTGCGCACAGTTCCTGTGGTTGCTGTAACATCCCGCAAATTTGCAGTCTGTTACTTGTATGAAAAATCGGGATTTCAAAAATTTTTGATTGAATTGTTGTGAGCCATGAAATAATTTACAACTTAAGTTAAATGCTCTCTCTAAATTCCTAGTAATTAAATTATGCATAAAATAATTTCTCATATTCATGCATGTGTGATTTGGATTTTATCTGAAATTGTTAAATTCCATTAGGATTTTTATTTGGAGTTTCCATTGTTTGTTTCGAGTGTGATTTATATTTGAACCTAAATTCAAATATAAATCAAAAGCTAGTATCTATCTACCCTATCTAACTTGGACCTTGCCCCGAGACTAGCCTGCTAACTAATCCTACCCGACCTGTCGGCCTGCTGATCTGCTAACACCGTCGACCCCGCTAACTATCTCGGCCTGTTTAACCCCAAGCCCTTTTTGAAAATCCTTACATAAATTATGACTTTATTTGACGACTCTTTGAATTAATCTTTTGGCGATTGATTCAATTTCGAAGAATAGTCTAATTCATTTGTAATGGATTTTCACCGGCTTGCTTTAAATCATGACGTCATTTTCTGGCTTCTCGAATTAATTCCTTGCTAATTAATTCATCCCGGAAAATAGTACTAATTCATTTGAACCAAATTTGGGCGAAATAAATTACTACCAATTTATTTCGCGGGCTAACAATGTCTTGGCCCAAACCTCCTCCTATCCAAAAACCCCTTTGGCCTAACCTTCTCTTTTTCTATCTCGCTAACCTTGATTAGCTTGTCCTAATCTTGTTTTGCACCAAACCAAACCAACTCGAAGGCCTAGCCCTTTGTCTGTTCACGTGGAAGCACCATGTCCAATTTCCCCAAATCCCTCTCCACGTAAAACCAACAGCTTGCTCTAGGCCTGAATCCCTTCCTTGCTGCTTAGCTTCTTGTCGCAAAATCCAACCCAGCCCGGCCGGTTACCTGATGCTCTCTCGGCCTCCTTCTAACACGAGAAACCCAACCTTCCTTTCGTCCACGCGCAGCCCATCTTCTGGACGATCAGCCCAGCCCAGCATTGATTCATTCCTCTTTCCTTCACGAGAAGTCCATCTCCATTGTCAACCAGCCCAGCCCATCCACCGCTCATGCATGGCCAGCACCAACCGCCTGGTCCACCCCCTGTTTCTCTTCTTCGCGCGGACGCTGCTGCCGCCTTGCTTTTCCCTGCGGCACTCGAACCTTCCCCGCGCCGCGACAAAGCATGGAGAGCCCTGCTGCTCCCTTTGCCGCGCAAGCGCAGCGCCGCAGACCCGCGTGAGCCGCACGCATCCCTTCGCGTCGAAGCAACGCAGCTGCCTCCCGTTCTCTCCCTCTTCGCGCTCCGTCCTGCAAAACGGATCGGCGAGGGCGCCCATCGTTCCGCGACGGGATGACATCATGCGCCAGCGCGACTCCCTGCTCTGCCGCTGCCGTTGGACCCCGCTTGCCTTTCCCCAGCGCGCGCCCGTGAGCGAGCCAGCAGCACGCAGCAAAGCTGCCGCCTCGCTGGAGCTCGCACGCGCCGTCCAGATGCCGCCGAGGGCTCCTGGCCGTCCACTCCGTTCGGCGCCCTAGCCCTCGGGCTATAAGAGCCACCCAGCCACCAGCTCCCTGTCCCAGCCGCCTCTGCCTTCCCCTTTGCGCCGCCACACCAAGAAACAGAGAGAGAGGGGAAGGAGACGAGCGCGAGAAGAGGAGAAGGAAGGGGCGCTGCCGTCGCCGACCGCGAGGAGAAGGCTCGGCCGCGCTGCCGGAGCGCCGCCGCCGACGGCCTCGTCATCAACGAAGTGGAGGAGAAAGGGAAGCATCAACGCCGCCGCCATGGACGAAGGTGAACCGCGAGCGTATTCCGTCGTCAAGCCGGAACCGAAGCACCGACGCCGGAGCGCCGTCGCCGCTGCTACTTGGAGCAAGAAGACCGATCGGTACCCTGTCGCTGCTCGTCGTCGACTACACTGCGTCAACTTCATCTTCTCCGAGCCGAGCCAGCCCCTCCATCCAATTCCGTGAGCATCTCACCGCTTTCCCCATCCTCTTGATCTTGCAATGTTGTTCGCCACCGTTGTCAACCAAAACCACCCAAGCCGGTGCCTTTCTTCTGCCTGTGGCTTGGCCATCGTGCCAAGCATCGTCTTGTGCAGGTACTCGTTGAGGAGGAACCGAGGCCGAGCCGTAGCCGTCGTGCGTCGGTGAGCGTCGCTCTGCGACATTTCGTCGAGCGCTCACCGCGCGCACGCCCATCCACCTTGATCTGCCCCAACCAAACCTTAGATTGCCAAAAGCTTGAGCTTTTACATTGTAAACGTGTGTTCATAGACCTTAGGCACCCATCCATGTCCTTGTGTTCGGAAAAGGAGGAACTTGGCCCCGCGCCACCGCCGCCATCGCCATGTCGTGTGCTGCGTGTGACAAACCGCTGATGCCCTGCACCTGTTCGATCTTATGCCCGAACCGCCCTCAAGCCACCACCTTTGGTCTCTTTGACTTTACTTCTGGACTGGCTCCAGCCACCTCCCACCGCGACCTCACCGCCACAGTCTTGCCCGCGTGCCGCAGCCGCCGATCCACAGTGACCATGGCACCGCCATGCGCCCACGCGTGTGCTCTGTGCCCGCGTGCGCTCGCCGCCGCAACTTGTGCATCGCCGCCGACGCCCAAGGTCGCCTCTGCCCAGTCGACGACGACCGCAAGCAAGAGGAGCATACGAAGGCCACGACGTCGATCCGGAGCACGAGGAGATGATGGTGCGGCCGAACATGAAGCCGTCGCTAAGGTGGTGAACTGCAAGCCAAAGCCCGTGCCCTCTTTGCCTTGCTACCGTGCCTGTGATGGCCATGCCAGTAACTCACGCGCGCTTCCTAAAGCACACGAGACTAAAAGCCTAGCCTTTAGCTGTGACCCTAACGCTGCACTTGAGATCATCCCCGACCAATCACCTCGGCTTGAATCGTGGACATCTCTTGCATGCTGTCCTTTAACCTGGAAACTAACCGGCCAGCTAACCAAAATGTCCCTATCTCGTCCATCTCTCTCCTTCTATCCTTGGTCCTAATCACGCTTAGCACCAAGCAAAGCTAAACCAACGTGAAGCACATAGATCAGCCTGCTAACTATCTCAATGGCTTGTTCCAATCCTCTGTCTACTCCTTTCTCTTCACGTGAAAACACTAGCTCTGAATCCCCTAATTCTTTTTCACGTGAGGCCTGAATAATTTGTAAGCCTGATCCCACTTGCTCCTTTGCTCATCTCGCTAAAAACCCATTTCCTTGACTATGAGCCCATCTTGCAGCCAGGCCCAACCATCGCTCATGCATGAGGAGTAGCACTGCCCTCGCCTTTTCTTCTCGCTGTCCGCTAGGACGCAGCACTATTGCTGTGTCATTTCCACATTGCTTGCCTGCTCTTTTCTCTCTCTCTCCTTGCAAGCACGTTGGCGCCGCCACGCTCACCATCGCCGTCTTGGGCTTTTCGTCGAACGCCTCACGCTCGTGCCTTGAGCTCCCCTTTGCCGGGCCTACCATCTGTTACACGGCCCTTGGCCACGCCGAATCTCCCGAATGCCACAAACGGAGCCGATTGGCCGCAATGTCCGAGCCACGTGACCACCACGCAAGCCGAGCCAACCCGAACCCACCTGACCGATGGGGCCCGCGTGTTGACACGTGGGACCCGATAGCCGTTAACCCGTCAGTCTTGCCCCGTTGACCTTAGTTTGACCCGTTGACCAAGGTCGTGACCCTCTGACCGTTGACTTAGTCAACTTTGACCAAGTCAACGATGACATCACCAGAGCCTGTGATGATGTCATCAACCCAAGACCGTTGCCTCTGCCTGCTCAACTCGCGGTTTAACCCCGAGCCGATGACTGACACCTTCGAGCTGCTAACTTGTGATCTAACTTTTATTCCTTTTTTCGGAATGATTTATAAATCCCGAAAATGGACTTAAACTTAGAAAATTTGTAATAAATCAACCGTAGCTTAGAAAAATATGAAACCAGTTTCAGTATTTTTCTAAAATCGTGACGAACGCGATAGAATAGAGTTTGCTGTTATTTGGATCTCTACTGGTTCTCATTTGGAGTTTATTTGCTAGTAGTTGCCGTTGTTTATTTATGTATCCGTATAATAGGATCCCGGAGGACCCGGACTACTTCGACTACTTCGACGACGTCGACTACGCTGCAGTGAAGAGACAAAGGACCATGCTCCAGGTTCACGCCCATCCTGATTCTTTGACCTATTAGGCATTGCTGAGTAGAATGCTAGCGCTTTGCTTATTACATGATGTTGATGATTGAGCCATGCATAGCCTGTTTATATATCCTGATTCCTTGATTGCCTACTACACTTATATATGATTGCTATGCTGCTGCTTGCATGTGTATGGGATATCGTGGAATAGGATTCTTGGCGTGTGTGGGGATAAAACCGGCAGGAGAAGGTGTTTTTGGGAAAACTTGGCGGGGGCGAGCATTTTATAACAACTCGATCTTTGATCGAGGTGCCGGGAGGCCCTTGCTCTCGAGGGGGTCTCACACCGTACTTGTGGCGGGTACACAGATGTATGATAGGAGCATAGGAGTTTGGCGACGGTACCTATAGTGGGTACTGCGATCTGCGTTCCTCTGTGGGGGATACGCCTTTTGGACGATGACGCTCGCCCCGGTCTGAAACCGAGTGGGGTAACCACTCTTTGGGCCCCACGTACTTACCGCTTACCCATATGAACGGGTTCAGCCTTCCTATCTAGCGCGATGCCTGCACTGCGAGAAGATCAGGTGGATGGTGTACGGGAACGGGAGAGACCGTTTCCCCGAAGGACTATGGCCCCGTCTGGCCCTACGAGGGAGAGTTCGACACAGCTTCCGAAGCATTGGATTGCGAGCCGATGGATCGAGACAGGAAGGGCAGGCGGGCATCGTTGCGGTTAGGGTCTGTGCTGTGGGTTGTGTCTCAAGGCGGTTGATCACCGTCTGCAGCCCGAGTGGGTCCAGTTGTACAAGCTCTGCAGAGTCTAGAATCTATACGTATAGCCGCGTCCTCGGTATGGACATTGCCCATTGCACTGTTACCTCTCATATTTGGGATCTTCTACCTCCCCCTGATTTAGCCAGTGACAGAGTGATTAAGGTTCGCAGCTACGGACGGGGAGAAGGAGAGTCTGCTCCCTCTTCTTTCAGGATCCGGTCGTAGTTGGTGAGGTGCGAGGGGAGGGAGCTCTCGCATCGACTTAGACGAGTGTGAAGAAGGTGATGTGATGTGAGGTGGGATTTGGGAATGGTTTGTGGAGATGATACCTTGATTATTATTGCTGCTATTGCATAGGAAACCCCAGCCTTTCCTTGAATTACTTTTATACCTTTAGATTCTAGGCCACTTAAAGCTTGCATACAGATGGTGACGTGAACCTATCCCACTCCTTGGGGATAGTTTGTGAGCATGCAGGTTTGGACATTTGGAAAAAGGGTTGTGTGCTTCGCTCGAGTTGCCTGTGGTGTTGATCGAAGATGAAGACTTGGAGCCTAGCTACCGCTACGCAGGATTTCCGCTTGTCGCTTAGCCCGACGGGCTTGTACTTTATTCGTATTTCCACAATGGTATGGATGTAAATCTCTTCTATGTAATCTAATTTCATTGTATGGATATGATATTATGCTGAGATGAGTTCTGTACGTGATAGCTACTGATCCAGGGACTATCACAATGGTACAGGAGATTCGGATTTTCGATTACGAAAATCCGGGTCGTCACAGTTGGTATCAGAGCCATACTTGACCGTAGCACGCTACCCTAGACTGGTCGTTAGCTTTAGAACATTCTAAACGCTCTACTTATTTATATACCACCTTGATCTATTTTTTATTCTACCCCTTCGCCTTGAAAATCTTCTATCTTACCTACGTCAAAGCAAAATTCTCTCGTGAACCCATCAAGACAAGACAGAAGTTGCCAAGGATGTGGACAAGAAGATCATGACCCCTCAGAGTAGAGTCCACCCTATCTGGAAATGCCACGAAGTAGATTTATCGTCTAGTTTTCTCATTGCTTGAGTGTATGGCTCTTATTGAATTTCTTTTTGATTGTTATGCTTCTTCATCATGAGTGTAGGATTAAATTTAGTAGTTGTTTTTATGCTTGCTTTAGTCTCCACCTTTAGCTTGTGTGTCGTCCCTCCTAGATGAGACCTCCACTATGCGTTACCTTACAAATATGAATGCTCAAGCAAGTCAATCATCCTCAACCCGAGTCAAGGAGAAGTACTTCATATACTGGCATTGGAAGGTCAAGATTTTTTTTGGAATAAGTTACCACATGAGTATTGGAATAAGTTACCTAGCACGGAGTCGAGTGCCAAGATGTTGAAATCTTCCATGACCTTAGTTGCAAGTGCCACGTGGTGAAAGCATAGAATTGGTTAAGAACAGTTGAATACTCTAGATCATTCCATAGAAAGAAGATCAGAGTAATTTGGAAGTCAATACTCAACTTTATGGATGAAGAAAAAGGTACTCCTATTGGATCGCTAATCCCTTAAGATTTCAGCTGAGACTACGACTTTCACCCTACACCCTGGCAATGAACAACAATGGAGCCACCAGATTCAAGATGAAGATATGGACTAAAGCATCTCCGACAAGTAGACTATGAACCGACCTCAGAAGTGATACGAGGATTTCAAGTTGCGTGAAGAATACAAGAAGTGTCGGTGATATTATCTCCGGCAATCTTCCACGGGGTAGCCCACGGAAGTGATTTGTAATGCAGGGAAGATCGCAAAGATCGGAAACAAGATGGTTAGGATGGACAGACACAGGGGTTTATACAGGTTCGGGCCGTCGACTCGACGTAATACCCTACGTCCTGTTTTGGGGTGTTGTATTGCGTGTTGAGTTGTTGTCTGATGAGTCGAGTTGTTTTGGAGGGGGTCCCTGCCCGCCTTATATATCGGGGGGCAGGGTTACAAGTCGGTTTGTATCCGATCCTATCTCTAAGAATCCTTTCCTTCTTTACAATAATTCCTATTCCAACTAGGACTTCTCCTTCCAGATCCTTCCTCCGTGCGCCGACTTGTCCCGCACGTCTTCAGGTCCAGAACGATGGGCTAGGCCGCCCCCTTTTGGTGGGCTGCCAGGCTTGCTCGTGAGGTACCCGGGTACTATATCCCCCACAGTAGCCCCCGAGCACTTCTTGGCCGATCGTTGGCTGTAATTGATCCGTCTTTTCTTACATGATCCGAGTGCTCCCAAGTTGTTTAAGACCTCATCCGAGTGATTTCGGAGAAGATCCGAGTGATTATGATGAAAATCTGAGTGGTTTCGAGGAAAATCTGAGTGCATGATCAGACGCTCCTGAAAACAATTCTTCAATTATGGCCATGGTGAGGGGAAGGAGTGCTCTTTTTCATGACGCGACAGCGAAGTGAATACACTTAGCCCCCGGGCTTTGGGCAATTTTAGTATGAAATTGGCCAAAGGTCTTCAACTTTTATCCATCTATATCTTGATCTTCAATGGTGTGCACCTCCAGGTGCACCCATTGGGTGTAGCCCCCGAGCCTTGAGCAGAATAGAATATTCTGGTCGAGGGTCAAAAATAAAATATTATGAATCTCTTTTGAACTTAATCCATCAATGGTGTGCACCACTAGGTGCACCCATTGGGTGTAGCCCCCGAGTCTTGATACGACTCGGCACGATCGCGTCAAGACTCTGAAAGCCGTGGATTCTGACTGAATTTTTCAGCCCCCATGCCTCTGGACATGGATTTTAGATAATCTTTTCCTTCTGGGGCTTTTTTGTTTCCCCTTTATAAGGATTCTGTCCTCAAGTTCTTTGAACTCGGCATGACCCCCGTGTCGTGTCCCACGACTCAGCTTGACCATATGGTAAGCCATCTTCTCGCAAGATTTATACTTGTCAGCATTTGACCCAGACTTCTGAGCGAATTTAGCGATAGTATCGCATGCCTTACGTTAAAATCAATTGCAAGGATGCAACTTTAATTGCAAAATCAAGCCTGGCCATCGACTAATTTTAGCCTCACGACCGAGTGGTTTCTGCCCCTGAACACTAGCTCAGGAACCCACAAATTTGTTAGCGTAACAGAACCGAAAGGTCGTGCTACATTTCAGCCCATTTAGGCCCACTACTCCCGCAAAGTCCGTTGTTTCCTAACGGTTGCCTTACGGAAGGCGAAATATCGCGAGTTATCGCGACTCCTTACCACACCTTTGAATTCAAAGCGACGGGACGTGCCTGCGTCAGTTGAGTTCCCGAGACACGCATCGCGCCGCGCGCGGGAGGAACGGTTCATTCCATTATAAGCCATCCCCGCCGCAATCTTCTTCCTTTACTCGCCATTTGCCTTCCCAGCTCTCCAGTTCTCCTCCGCGCGCAAAAGCAAACCCTAGATCCACTCCCACAGCTTTCCTCCTCGATCTTCAACCCCCGCTCGTCGCCATGGCGCCAAAGAGGAAGGAAGCCCCAAAGCGGAAGGAGAGGTCGCCGGGAAGGGCCCGGTCGTCCAAGGCCAAGGCCACCGTCGAAGTCGCCGTGGATCGCGCCGCCGAATGGAGGGAGTCCATCACCACCACCAGGCGCCTCGAGCAGCACGTCGTCGACGGCATCCTCCCCAACCAGCAAACCGCCGAGTGGCGCGCAGCCACCGGTGAGTCTTTCCCCACCCCAAATTCCTCTGATTTGGTGGTGTTTGAGTCTTTCTTTCTGCGCGGTTTTGGCGTGCCCGCGCATTCTTTCCTCCGCGGGCTGCTGCACTTCTATGGGATCAGTCTTTGCGCACTGAATCCCAACTCCATTCTTCACATCGCCATCTTCATCAACCTCTGTGAGGCCTATCTTGGGATAGAGCCTCACTTCAATCTTTTTCTCCATCTTTTTCTTCTGAAACCTTATCCCAGAACCGAGTGCCCGCAAGTAGTCGGGGGCGCCAGATTCCAACTCCGCGAGGGCCGAACTCGGGAGTATTTCGACATTCCTTTTCTTACCTCCAACAAGGGGTGGCAGTCCGAGTGGTTTTACGTAGGAAACCACTCGCCTGCCATCTCTCCTGAAATTGATTCTCGTCCTGTTCCCTCCCAATCCTGGACTGCTCTTCCCAAGGAGAATGAAATGGATGAGGTTCGGGAACTCCTGGGTCTCATAGCCCAGTTGAAGGACAGAGGGTTGTCTGCCGTCGGAGTGGCAGCCAACTTCGTGCTGCGCCGGATCCAGCCCCTCAAGCAGCGGGCTCATCCGGCGTATGAGTGAGGACCCAGTGTGTCCGAGGACCGGTGGATGGTCGCTTCCTGGTGTGATGAGTGATTGACAACGTGGTGTGGATTGACGTTTCCCTTGGCTCAAGTATTGCAGGTGTAGAATGCGGCTTGGTTGCATTGGTGCAGGTGAAGAACAGGCGCGAAAGGTCTTAGCCATGGCGGCCTCCGAGGAGCGGAGAGACAAGTAGGCTTGGTTCGAGGGACCCGATGGCCGGTGGATCAAGTGCGGTTCACATGCTGGCAAGAACGAGCAAGGGGACGTGGTTCCGGTGCGAGGTAGCGGCTCACAACCGAAGCTCGTACGCGGACGAGAAGCCGGCGCAAGGTGGCGGCTAACAACCGAAGTTTGCGCGCGGGGTTTGGTGATTTGGCCACAAAATCATCGGTGGACGGTTTCCCTTGGTTTGGGCCTCAAAACCAAGGACCGAGGACTCGACGAGGCGGACTTGGGCAGCTGGGCCTGGCTGGGCTGTCAGGGGCGGTTTAACCGCCCCCCAGGGCCGGTTTAACCGCCCCCCCTGGGCTGGCCCAAGAACGGCGTCGAGGAGCTTCGATCCGGAGGACACGCGGCGTGACTGCAAGGCTTGCGTCGGAGGGAAGCTAGCTTGCAGTGGAAGGTGCCCGAGCCGGAAAATATCTGAAGACCAAATGTCAAATTTGCCCCTGAGGGGTATGTATCACTTAGGGGTAGTTTAGTCTTTAGGACACCACCACTTGGACTACTAATATGCCCCTTCAGGGCTGGTGGCTGTCATCTCTCTAGTTATCTCTTTAGGTTTTACTTTGAACTTGTTTTCCCCTTCATCCCCTCCACCTAGAACTACTTCGAATCATTCCTAGTTTGTATAGGTGAATTCATGGTTATGTGATTGAGTTTGTGCTGCTCATCTTTGTGCCATGATTTGATTTCCCGAGCTCCCTTTTCTTTTTCTATTTTCGTGGGTATTTTCGGAGCTATTTTTGGGGGATTTTCGTTCTTCTTGTTCCCGAGCGTTTTCTCTCGGATTTCTTTGGGGGATTCACGTATGAGTGCCTTGTGCCTCTTTTGCTGGTGATCCTTTGCCCCCAAACGCCGAGAATCGCTCTGGATTTGAGATTTTCGGGATGAACTCGAGGTCATGGTGTTCTTCGCGAGATCTGCGATTCCGGGAGTTGTACTGAGTTAGAGGCCGAGATCTTTTGGGAAAACACTCCACTGGAGGTCTAGATCATCTGACCAAAATCTCGCCTCAAGAGCTCAAGCGGTTTGGGAGATCCACTTTTGTTTTGACTTTTACCCGAGGCTCCCAGGCCCGGGCGGTTTAACCGCCCCCCCTGGCCGGTTTAACCGCCCCCCCCTGGGTGTGTTAGATCGAGCCGAGTTTCGGGTCGTTTTGGTGTTCGATTCGATTGGTTCGAGTTCCGCTGCTCGTTTCTTGTTCCTAGGGTCAGTAGCTTGACAGTGGCTACGTGATCTTGGCAAGATTGCTCTCGGAGGTTTCGGAGTTGGTTTGGGAGAATAGCCGGATTGTTTGGAAAGATTTTTTATCGGCTCCCATTCACTCCCCCCCTCTCTGGTCGCCGTTTCGGTCCTTCAATTGGTATCAGAGCCGGTTACGGGTCTTTGCGACTCTAACCAGTCTAAGATCCAAAGATGGCGTACCAAGATCGGGGTTCCGGGCCTCCGCACTTCGATGGGAAGAACTACCCGAACTGGGTTGCGCGTATGGGCGCTTTCTTGCGAGGCAAAGGAAAGTTGCTGTGGGATGTGACGAAAGATGAAACTATGTCAATCCCACCAACTTAGATGCCCAGGATGCAAAGGATAGGTTTGAGGCAAACGCTAGAGCTGTTGACTACTTGTTCCGTTCTTTGTCTGCCGAGGAGTTCGAGCGTGTTTTGGGCGAGGACCTAGCTTGCCAGATCTGGCAGAAGCTCAAGGTAGCCCACGGTGGTGATAGCCATGTCAAGGCTAGGCTCTTCTCGATGTACAGGAGGAGTATGAAAATTTTGCTCATTTGCCAGGAGAGTCGGTTGATGCTTTGTTTCAGCGTTTCACTTCGATTGTCAACAACATGAAAGCCAACATTACCGTGCTCCCATACTCGGATCATGACCGAGCTATCAAGCTCTTGCAAGCACTTGATAGATCCGTATGGGGTGCCAAGGTTGAGGCGATCATGGAGTCGGCAACTATGAGACTCTTTCTGTTGATGAGCTTTTCTCGAAGTTGAAATCTTCCGAGGTGGACAGACAGTTGCTTGCCAAGGCTAAGAGTCCGACTGATCCCCATAGTCTGGCTCTAGTCGGTGGCTCTGGTTATGGACAGGCTAACACTTCCAGACACTTTGCTTTGTCTTCTCTTGTGTCTCTTCCAGATGAAGAATATGAGGTGCTGAGCGAGGAGGATCTCGCGTTGCTCACGAGGAGGTTCGAGCGGATGTACCAGAACCGCAAGGGTTCGAGGCGTGCCGGGAGTACGTGCTACAGATGCGGGA
>WEIB01000778.1:0-31769 GCA_015476505.1 Urochloa ruziziensis
TGTCGGCGTTGGCGCGGAGGAAGTCGACGAGCACCACTTCCTATTGCGGTCGAGGGTAGAGCTGACCTTCAACACCCTGCCGTCAGGGTCGTTGGGGTCGAGGGGTACGTCCTTGGTCTGCTCGGCTGGCTCGAAGCTGCCAACATGCTTCGACGCGGGGTCGTCGATCTCGTGAACCATCTCTTCCAGACAGGCTACACAAGCTTCATCTTCAGCGAGCGCCTCGGCGTGTTCGACGCATTCGACGTCGCATTCGTAGGCGTGCTCGAACGAGGGTCCCACGGTGATGACCCCCTTCGGGCCCGGCATCTTCATCTTGAGGTAGGTGTAGTTCGGGACGGCCATGAACTTGGCGTAGCACGGTGGCCCGAGAATGGCGTGATAGGCTCCCCGAAACCCCACTACCTCGAAGGTGAGGACTTCCTTGCGGAAGTTGTCGGGCGTCCCGAAGTAGACCGGCAGGTCGATTTGCCCGAGGGGCTGAACCCGCTTCCCCGGGGCGACGCCGTGAAATGGCGCCTTCCTCGGGCGCAGCTGGTCCCTACCGATTCCCCAGGAGCTCCAGGGTGGGAGCATACATGATGTTGAGGCTGCTGCCTCCGTCCATGAGCACCTTGGAGAGCGTGTGTTGCCGATGACGGGGTCCGACGACGAGCGGATACTGCCCCGGATTCGGAATGAAATCAGGGTGATCCTCTCTGCTGAAGGAGATGGTCTCCTCCGACCAGTCGAGGTACTTTGGGGCCGCCTGGTGCACCGCCAGGACCTCTCGACGCTCGCGCTTGCGCTGTCGAGACGTCATGTTGGTCGTGGGCCCCCCGAAGATGAAGAACACATTCTCCACCTGGGGGAATCCGCCCTTGTCCTTGCCATCGACGTCTCCTTCTCGTTGTCGTTCTTCGTGGCCACGCGGTTGTAGTATTTCTTCAACATCTCACACTGCTCGAGGGTGTGAGTGACCGGGCCTCTGTGGTACGGGCACGGTTTCTTGAACATGTCGTCGAAGACCCCCGGGCCTCGAGGCTGACCTCCTAGGCCCTTGCGGGTGGGGTCCGCCGCGAGGGCTTCATCGGAGTCGTCGTCTGGCTCCTGTACTCGCGGCGCCTGCTGCGCCATCTTCCCTTTCTTCCCTTGCTTCATCTTTTTGGCGGGGGCCTTGGGCTTGCTTCCCTCCGCGGGCGCTCCTTCCACATGCTTCCCCTACTTGTCGACAAAGTTGGCACCCTCTGCCTCTTCGCCAGAGGCATAGCGCGTGGCGATGTCGAACAACCCACTGACGGTGGTGGGGGGCTTTCGCCCGAGCTTGCGCACCAACCCTCAATTCGTCATGCCTAAGAGGAAGGCATGGAGCACCTCCGAGTCTCCGACGTTCGGAAGGTCCGTGCAGCACTTGGAAAAGCGGCGGACGTAATCCCTCAGGGACTCGCCGGGCTCCTGGCAACATTGCCGAAGGTCCCAGGGGTTCCCCGGGCGTACGTATGTGCCCTGGAAATTGCCCACGAAGGTGTCGACAAGGTCGTTCCAGTCATGGATCTGGTTCGGGGGCAGCTGCTCCAGCCATGCTCGCGCTGAGTCCGCGAGATGGAGGGGCAGGTTGCGGATGATGACTTCATCGCTGGACGCACCACCCAGCGTGCATGCCAGGCGATAGTCGTTGAGAAAAACTCGAGGGTCGGTTTCTCCGGAGTACTTGACGATGGTGGTCGGCTGTCGAAACCGTGGAGGTATCGGTGCCGTCCGGATCTCGCGGCTGAACACCCGAGTACCAGGAGGTTCCGGCGATGGGCTCTTGTCTTCGCGGCTGTCGTAGCGGCCTCCGCGTCGGGCGTGGTACCCGTGGGCTGTGGTGGCGTCGAGCTTCCTTTTGTTGAGGATGTGGCGAGCATCATCTTTGCCGGCGCGGGTGTCCAGCATGCGCTCCTTCACAGGAGCCTTCATCCGGCTCTTGAGAGGAGTACGCATTGACTCCGCTCGGTCTTGCGCTCCACCTGCGACTCCTGTGCTATCAGAGCATCTCATACGCGACGCGGAGCTCTCGGCCTGCTGCACCGCGGCCTGTTCGATCAGGGCCTGCGCCTCGCGGCGCAGGTTGCGGCCCTGCGGCGTCGATGGCTCCGGCATTGCTCGTATCAGCGTAGCCGCGGCGATCAGCTTCTGGCTGGTCCTTGCCAGGGCCAGGGGGTCGTCCCCGTGGTCGTCGGCCATGATTCGCGCCTGCGCGGTGCGCGCCACCTCCTGTGCGAAGTTGCTGGGCCCGGGTCGCCCCGTTTCGAGGGCTGCGCGCAGCCGTCGAACCTGACATCTCTCGTCTTCGAGGCTGGCCTCGAGTTCCCGCACTTGGATTAGCTGGGCTTGGATCAGTGCGGCGTCTCCGGTCGCGGGAGGGCCCGCCTACCGGGGTGCCACACTTCCCACAGGGTCTCGAGGCGTGACGGGGCTGTTGTCCTCCGTGTCCGGCTCGAATACTACCGCGACGAAACACTCCCGCGCAGGGTCGTGATCCCCCGTGCTTGAGTCATCGGAGTAGTCGAAGCAGTAGTCTGCCGCGGCCTGGAACGCCACGAAAGCTTCGTAGTCACGAAGTTCGAGGTAGTCCCGCTCCGGGTCTTCCTGCGAAGTCTCCTCCGCGCTCGTGCTGAGGTATGAGTCGCCCGGCGAGGTCGCGATGAGATTCCGGATGGAGAGCAGGTGATGTCCAACGAGGTCGTCGTAGTCGTCCATCGCCGTGCTGATTGATGATGAGTACGCTATGCCCGCTCCACGCATCCCATATGGAAATGTGACGGCTCGGTTTCGCCCTCCTTGTCCGGGCGCGTGGTTGGAGGCACGGGTGATGGCGCGGCCTTCGTGTCCTCGGCGACGGCGCCCTCGCTGAGGTCGACGTCGTCGAGGTGGTGCGCGCGTGCAGCCCGGCGCCGCTCCATGCGTGCCCGTCGTGAGCGTTGCCCTGAGCGCCTCTTGCGCCTGGGCATTGGTGGCGGCGGCGGGTTCGTTGCGACGGTCGCGGTAGTGGCAGCCGCATCCCTTGGGAGGAGCCGCATGAGATAACCGTTGCCGGTTGCTTCAAACCCCAGGCTCCCGAACCAGATGGTGAATCCGGCCGGGAGCGGGTCGGATGAACCGTAGGAGCAGCGGTCAACGAGACGCTCTGTACGGATCACCATCGAGAGAACTAGCGGGTCAAGAAGTCGATCACAGCGCGAATCCCCTACCTGGCGCGCCACTGTCGGTGCCGGAACCCAGCGGGCGTCCAAACACCTGCAGAAAAGTGCGCTGTGTCCCGTCTCTCGATGGTCGATGCAAGGGCAACACGATGACACGAGGTTTATCCTGGTTCCGATCTTTCGATCGTACGTCCAGCAGGGTGTGCTTGCGCACTATATTGCCTTGCACCGGGGGTGCTCATAGTAGGGGAGCTACAAGCTAGGCGAGAGAGGAGGATGAGCCACCAGGTCCCTTAGAGCGAGTGAGAGTTGTGTTCTTTAGTGAACTTGGTGGTGAGCGCGTGAATGAGTGTGTCTGGCGTCTAGAGTCCCCTGTCCTCTCCGTTCTAAGGGGCTGCCTCCTCCTTTTATAGTTCAAAGAGGGGCAGTTACAAACAGTGAAAGTACAGTACTTGGTACAGTGACGGCGTACAATGAGGTATGGTCGCAGGCATGGTCCCTGTCTTGGCTTGCATTGTCGGATTATGCGACTTCCTGGCGTATGGAGCTCTGGCGCATGGCGTGGCGTCCCCGTTCATGACGCACACTTCCTGTGCTCCTGATTTTATGGGCTGGCGTCATGCGTCATCATCGAGTGCAACAGGCCGTGCGCCCATTCGACGGTTCCCCATGCCCGTTCGAGGGGTGCCCGTACCGGAGTTGGTGGAACTGGGGAGCGTGACAGCACAGGCCTGTCACGCCGCACAGGCTCGTGACACCGCACAGGTCTGTCACACTGCACGGTGTCAAGGATGACCGCACGGTGTCAAGGATGACCGCACGGTGTTGAGGATGACCGCACGGTGTCAGGAGTTGGCGGAGATGACCGGGGATGGGCGAGGGATCCGTCGCTTGACTTCCGCGTCCAAAGCCGTGCAGAGCCATTAAATGCTTTTGTCCATGGGGAGGTGAACCGTCAGCGGGCCCCACGAGCGAGGGGAAGCCTCGAGCGAGGCGGAGATGGGTGTCGAGGGCGGCCTCCGGGCCTCGAGCGAGGCGGAGTTCCGATTCGCTCGAGGGGTGCTGGGCACCCTCGAGCCTGACAGAGGATTAGAACTTCCTTGCTTAACTTTTGCTGAGTTAATTAGTTCCAGTGGCTTAGTTGGTGATTTATCATCGTCTTAGGGCCTCCTTTAGGATTGGTACCGACAGTAGCCCCCGAGGCCATGCAGTGATGAATGTCAGACCTGCATGGGTTAGTTGTTCTTTCTCTCTGCGGGGGCGCGCTAGCGCACCCGCGGGTGTAGCCCCCGAGGCCTTGGAGGAGTGAATTGCATCGTCCAAGGTCTTGTTCCTGTGGGTTCTGGTGAGCTTCGAGGGGCCCTTGCGATCGGGTCTTACCTTGTTCATGCCCTTGGGCTCCAGGCTGTCCTGTTTTGGGTTGGCGTAGGTCGTCCTTCGTGGACTGAACCCTGATTCGGCCGATTTCGAGAGGCCTTTGACCACGGGTTTCGACCCTCGTCGCCCCGTCACGGGAGGAGGGGGACACAGTTCCATGCTACCCATGAGCGGGCCGCGAGTCATGGATGTGTCGGTGAGCTATTAGCGGGTAGTTCAAGTGGACGTCCGTGCCCCGTTCGTTTAGGGTCGGCTCGTGGTCCGGAGACATGTCTCATACAGTACAAGCTTACAAAGGCACGCTAGGCAAGGCTCGATCCCATTCGTTAGGATCGAGGGCTCGATGCGCTCTCTCGTTGGGATCCTTCAACTGGCCTCCTTCGTTCAGCCTTGAACGCGGATCAGGGCACCCTCGAGCGAGGGGGCCTCGAGCGAGGCGGAGTTCCGATTCACTCGAGGGGTGCTGGGCACCCTCGAGCCTGACAGATGATTAGAACTTCCTTGCTTAACTTTTGCTGAGTTAATTAGTTCCAGTGGCTTAGTTGGTGATTTATTATCGTCTTAGGGCCTCCTTTAGGATTGGTACCGACAGTTGGGTTGAGCTTCCATTGCCACTTCCGCAGGGATGCGAAAGTCTCCTCCAGATCAGCGATGAGGTCTTCTAGATTTCTAGTCTTTATGACCACATCATCGACGTAGGCTTCCATGTTGCGATGGAGTTGCTTCTCAAGGCAGAGTTGGAGCGCGCGCTGGTAAGTCATTCCAGCGTTCTTTAGCCCGAAAGACATCATGGTGTAAGCATATGCACCATAAGGGGTGATGAACGGCGTCTTGATTTGGTCCTCCTCTTTTAGAGATATTTGGTGATAACCCGAGTAGCAATCAAGAAAACAAAGTAAGGCACAACCAGCCTGGAGTCGATAACCTGGTCGATGCGCGGTAACCCGAAGGTATCCTTGGGGCAATGCTTGTTGAGGTCAGTGTAATTGACGCACATGCGCCACTCATTGTTATTCTTCTTTCTCACCAAGACTGGGTTTGCCAACCAGTCAGGGTGGAAGACTTCCTTGATGAATCCTGCGGCGAGTAACTTCGCCAGCCCCTTCTTGATCGCCTCTCGCTTGTCGGTTGCGAATCGTCGCAACCGTTGCCCCTTGGGTGTAGCTTTAGGGTCGACGTTAAGGCTGTGCTCAATCACGTTCCTTGGCACCCCTGGCATATCCGCAGGTTTCCATGCAAAGATGTCATGGTTAGCTTGCAGGAACCTGACGAGCTCGCCTTCCTATTTCGGGGTCAGGCCGGCCCCGATCTTGGTGGTCTTCGACTGGTCTCCTTCCAGTAGTGGTGCGTCCTTGGTCGCCACATCTTCAGGGACGGCCGCCTTGTGTGGCCCGGGCTCCCTGCTGGGAACCTCGAACTCTGACTGCTTCAGCTCCTGAGCCGCCGCGAAGATCTGGGCCATAGCGTTGGGTACCTGAGTGGTAGCCGCAAACTCCACAGCCTCTCTATCGCAGTTGTACGATCGTCGCAAGTCGCCGTGGATAGAGATGAAGCATCTGGTTCCTGGCATCTTGAGGACGAGGTAGACGTAATGGGGGATGGCCATGAACTTGGCAAAAGCAGGACGTCCAAGGATCGCTTGATAGGAGGTCTCGAAGTCCGCCACCTCGAACTTGATGTACTCCGTCCTGAAGTTCTCCTGCGTGCCGAATGTGACTGGTAGTGTGACTTGGCCAAGAAGGAGACTGCCGTTTCCAGGGACAATACCATAGAATGGGGATTCAGTGGGAGTCAGCATCTTCTCGATGTCGAGTCCCATCCTCTTCAGGGTGCCAGAGAATAACACGTTCAGCCCCGCCCCACCGTCGATGAGCACCTTGGTGAGTTGTGATCCTGCCACCATAGGGTCCAGGACGAGTGGTAATTGTCCTGGTTCGTCGTAGTTGTTCCACTGATCTGCCCTGGAGAAAGTAATTGGGACCTCTGAAGTGGGCTGCGAAGTGGCTTCCAAGTGCGAGCTGAGCCACGAAATGGCTTCCAGGCAAGCCGCGAGCTCCGGAGTGAGCCACGAAGTCATCTGAGCTTCTACCGAAGTCTTTTCTCCCTCCTCTTAAATTATTTCTCCCTTTTTTATTCTTTATGAGCCAATGCCGGCGGCTCCACAGTTGGGAAGTGAGATTCTCGAAGGACCCCCACTAGTGCTAGGAAATGGAATTTTCGATGCACCTTCACTTCCCGAACGGAGAGAGACTAAAAGGAGAAGAAAAGAGTCATAGCCTAGTGATAAAAGTGTGGAGTGCTCAAAGTGATCCCCTCCTCATGACCTCTAGGGTCCTTTATATAGTGGAGGAAGGGAGTGACATTAAGCTCTCAAGCCCCTGGTGGGTACAAAATTTACAAAGAGACATTTTAGCCTTTACATGGGCCTCCCATTATCTAATGGGGTGGGCCATTTCCCCAACAATGGCCAAGGACATAGTTGACGATGAAGTTGATGATGATGAATGGATTGGCTTGTCGGTGGCGATGACGTCGTCCCAGTCGAGGCGAATCGTAGGCGACAAGGACGCGAATATGATCTCTGGGGATGACCCGAAGCTGATCCATCACCCGTTGAGAGACCAGCTCGCGACGAAATGGAGGTGGCCATGGCCACAATCCAGCGTACCGCCTCCGTATCCAGACCTCCATGGCTGCGCGTACATCATCCATGGACCACTTATGGTTTTCTTGCAAATAAAATGGACAAAAAAAGGGATAGACAAATGGGATACTGAACGAAGAGTCCAAGAAGCAGAGTATAAATAGAGCCACATCGATCAACTTCTCGTGCAAGATGAAGCACCTAGAGGACACATGTGCCAAGTGTGTCTATTCTAAGCGGCTGATATCATGCCGCTTAGAATGAGTCCATAAAAATTATATAAAGAAAATAAAAAGCATGATATATCTAACTCTTTATTGATCAAAGACGGCTCATTACATAAGGTTTGTTACAAAGTTATAAAAGAAAAGGTACAAGACTGATTTTGTTCATCGTTGCCGGTCAAACGATGATTTTGTTCATCATTGCCGGATCTGATAAATCCCCCCTAAGGGGATTGCAAGATGGCGATCAAATACGAAGAGGAGGAACAACAACAAACTTGTTGCGATGCGTTTAACAAGAGCAAGCCCGAATTTGTGCTTCCTTGCTACAAGCTTCACTCTGCCATCTTGGCCGACAGGCAAAGGACATCCTATTAACCTCCCCTTGATCAATTGCCTCCTGGGAGAGCACGGTAAAGGTCATCACGAGGAATCTCCTAGCGGTTACACCTCCTGGCGTTTCACAAAAGGCAAACTAAAGAAGGGGTAGAAACCCAACCCTATCAGGAGATTTCTCTTAGCGATCAGAACAGGAAGATTTGTGTGACATCTCTAATGTCTAATCACCTCATTAAGACTTAACGGAAATTAAACTTGTGGTTTTGACCAAAGTCAACGCGTGAAATAATGGATTAAAATTCCATGCACCGAACATTTAGAGCTTGAATTGATTTGCATTCAACATTTCACTTAATAACTTGAATATCTGTCAATAAGAGAGTTGTCCCAAATTTTATAAGGAACAACTTTGTTAATTGGTGGTTTTCAAAATTTTGAGTGGAAGATGCTTTAAATACTCAGTCAAAGTCAGCCAAACCCGCTGAGTTCACCCTAACTGGCACCCAAGTTCATGATGTCTTTGTCGCGTGTTGCGGCCCAAACCATGCTGTTTTCATATGGTCACCCTTTACAGAAGTTGTAAAGGGTACTGAGGGATAGAACTTTCGTATTTGGAGAATTTTGAGTTCAGTTCAAAAATTTGGAGATAGTGGAGGTCAAACAGGCGCACGTCAACTATTCGATGAAATGCTCGACTCGCGCGTTCAACGCCGACCGCGACTGCTTCCACGCGGCGCTCTGTGCCAGAGTGTTCCAACCGCCGTCAGACCTTGGCCTCCACCTGTCTCGATGTCCGCGCGCTGTCCGCGTTGACCAACGCCCCGCGCCCGGCCGGCTCCCGACCGGTTTCCGCCCGCGCTCCATGTGGCCGATGCCGATCCGCCGGCGTCCCGCACGTCCTGGCACTATCTCGCCCATCCACCCCGTGCTCCTAACAACACAGCGCGTACAGGGCCCGTCTGCCCAATCCCTACGCCGCGCCCTGCTCCCGGTCCGCGACCACGCGACATTGTTGCCTGCCTCGACTGTCGCGTGCTCGCTGGCATCCTGGACGTCTGCACGCCTCCTCTCTTCGCCAACCGAACGTAGCGCATTGAACGCATGCCATGGCCAAGGTTGCCCAGCCTCCGACTGCCGCTCCTCCGACCGACCGGCACTACCATGGTCGCCAAGCCGCCGCGCCGCCCGAGCCTCCACGCCATGCATCGCAGCCACCGGACCTCCGCCCAGGCCTCCCCCTGGACGTCTATAAAAGCGGCAGCACCCCTCACGTCGCGAGCCTCGCCGCTCAGCTCCCGTGCTGCCATCAGGCTGCCGCACACGGAGCTCCCCTCCTAGCCCCGCTCCACACCACTCGAGACCTCCTTCGCCTTCTCTTGGTTCTTCTCCACCTGCACAGCTGCTCGCCCCTCAACCCTACCGTCACCATTACCGGAGGCGAAGCAGAACGGGCCACCGAGTTCCACCACCGTGGCGAGCCCCCTCCCGACCTCCTCGGCCCCCGACTGTGACATCAAATCGGTTCGTGGTGAGCTACTCTTCATCCCTAGCATGTTCAACTCGAGCCCCGTCGCCTCTCCTCACCGGAATCATGGTTCCCAGGTCGCCGGACCGCCCAGGGACTGCATTGCGAACATCGAGTTCTTTTTAGGGTTGTTTCTGCAAGTATCCAGGGACCTATCTATGAAAGTCGAGTTTCAGTTTTAGATCTAAAGCTGTGAACTTATAAAATCAATTAAAAATCGTACAACAAACTAAAAAATGCAAACTCAATTTTGTTGAACTCCTTGTGATGAGATTTACCTTTAATAAAGCATGTATAGGTGTTTCCTGCTTATATTTTAAACTAGTTTCAAATCTCTTCCAACTTAAGTTTGTGCATAAATTGAAATCTACTGCTTTGTTTGTGCTAAGTTTTGGATATGTTGTATCCGATGCAATGTTTAGGCTCCTGTAAAACATTGGCACAAAGTTACACACTAGATTTTGAGTTATGATTTATTTAAGCTGTCAGCACACATCTGGATCTATGAATTTTGTTAATTAATCTGTTCAGTAGTTAAATCTCAACTTTTGACAGTAGCTTGTGCACATCATGTTGTATCAGTGATAAATGTTTGAGCTCAGTTTGACCTGGCTGGCTTGCTCTTTAATTTATAATAAGAGGAATGGAAGCAATACACCTATCTCAATTTGGTTCCGAGCAATAACCATGGAAGAAGTTGGGTTTTGAAGATGGTATGGTTGGAACGAGTTGAAGGATGTTACAACAAAGGATACTCACCTGGATCAAGTCCTTCTAACGAAGTTGAGTTCTTTTTGGACGTTAACTTAAGAGATATGAGACGTGAAGTGCTGCTCAAAGCTTTTGGAATGGTTGACCATAGACGTTTGTATGTCGTGACCCCTCTAGTTAACTAGATAATCGTTACCAGCCCCTTGGCAAGTTTCTACGTGTCGAATGGCTCCTTTTTAGTAGCTATGAGAAGCATAGATAAATTCCTGTCATGCACCTCAAGTACACCTACCCTCTTCGATCAGCTAGGTGTACTCACTCCTTTTTGCAATGGCCAGTTGACTCTTCCTTGTCATTACACCCCTTTCCGTTTGCTCCATATCGTATCTATCGTGCCTTGAATAAGTCCTGGTCTTACCTCCAATGTGATGTCCTTTCCACACGAATGGATCCCTTGCTTGCAACTTACAAACCTTGTCTCACCCTTGTTGTTCCCAAGCATCGGTTAGACATATGTGAGCATTGTGGCAACATTCATCACCTGCATTCCATGGTTCGGTATGCATGAGCACCTCAATTGCATTGTGTGACTGCACCTCATGTTCTGTTGCATGCTGACACCGCGCACAACCTGACTTGCTGCTAACTTCTGTCACCTTGATCTCTTTGATATTCGGGTTGTTGTCCCTTCCTTCTCTCGTGAAGAAGTATTCCCTGACATATGGTGCCGTGACGGAACCTAAGGTTTTTGTGTATGCGACGACCATATAAATTCTTACTAGGAGTGCACTGGTATCTCGGTAAATGAATGCGGCTTCAACAGAACCTCTAAGCTGCAACCCGAATATGTGCCCCTATCTTGGTGACCTCTCCTGAACCAATGACGCGTTTAGTGTGTAGCTAAGGCATCTTAACGTGCATCCGAGCATGTGCATGTGCACCATCTGTTCATAAACATATGCACCATTCGCTCATAGTGCATGCGCATCACGCAGCATACACCTCATCATGGACATACGTCATAAGAACCATCGTATTGACTGGAAGATGCTCTAAATACTCAGTCAAAGTCAGCCAAACCCGCTGAGTTCACCCTGACTGGCACCCAAGTTCGCGATGTCTTCGTCGCGCGTTTCGGCCCAAACCATGCAGTTTTCATATGGTCGCCCTTTACGAAAGTTGTAGAGGGTGCTGAGGGACACAAGTTTCATATTTGGAGAATTTTGAGTTCAGTTCAAAAATTTGGAGATAGTGGAGGTCAAACAGGCGCACGTCAACTATTTGATGAAATGCTCGACCGCCCACTTCTTATCACCATAGAAGACGTGCACTAGTAGGAGTTATGGTGACGTCTATATCGACCATAGAGTTACCGCAAGCCTAGGGATAAAAGGGATTTATCTAAGGATGACCCGCTTGCCATGATTTGAATCTACTCATTAGTCAATGGTTTGTCAGAGTTAAGTCAGAATTATCATCGCTCGTGTCGCCGAACCTGACTTGTGGAGAATATGGTCATTTTACCTTCAGAACTGCCTCTCCACCATTGGGAGTAACCCAAAGGACAAAGTTGCCACATCACACCGGGAATAGAAGATTGAGCATGGATCTAACCATCTGTGCTACAGAAAATGCCCAACAAGCAGGCCCTATTGTTACCAATGCAGTCAGCTAGGCCCTTTGCTCGTGACCGTCCTCAGCCCCTATTGTTACCTGAATCTCGGGATGACATTATTTTTAGGAGGGTAGGTTGTGACAACTCTGATGTCTAATCACCTCATTAAGGCCTTAATGGACAGTTAGACTTGTGGTTTTGATCAAAGTCACCGTGTGAAATAATGGATTAAAATTCCATGCACTAAACCTTTGGAGCTTGAATCGATTTGAATTCAAAATTTCGCTTAATAACTTGAAAATCTGTCAATAAGACATTTGTCCCAAATTTATAAGGAACAACTTTGTTAATTGGTGGTTTTCAACATTTTGAGTGGAAGATGCTCTAAATATTCAGTCAAAGTCAGCCAAACCTGCTGAGTTCACCCTGACCGGCACCCAAGTTCACGATGTCTTCGTCATGCATTTTGGCCCAAACCATGTAGTTTTCATATGCTCACATTTTATGAAAGTTGTAGAGGGTACTGAGGGACACAACTTTCATATTTGGAGAATCTTGAGTTCAGTTCAAAAATTTGGAGATAGTGGAGGTCAAACAGGCGCACGTCAACTAATTGATGAAATGCTCGACTCGCGCGTTCACCGCCGACCGCGAATGCTTCCACGCGGCGCTCCACGCCTGAGCGTTCTGACCGCCGTCAGACCTTGCCCTCCATCTGTCTCGACGTACCCGCGCTGTCCGCGTTGACCAACACCCCGCGCCCGGCCGGCTCCCAACCGGTTTCCGCCCGCGGTCCACGTGGCCGCCGCCGATCCGCCGGCGTCCCGCGCGTCCCGGCATTGTCCCGCCCATCCAACATGTGCTCCCGACAGCACGGTGCGCACAGGGCCCGTCCGCCCAATCCCTACGTCGCGCCCTGCTCCTGGTCCCTGACCACGCGACATCGTCGCCCGCCTCGACTGTCGCGTGCTCGCTGGCCATCCTGGACGTCTGCACGCCTCCTCTCTCTGCCAATCAAACGCAGCGCGTCGCGCGCACGCCACGGCCACGGTTGCCCAGCCTCCGACTGCCGCTCCTCCGACCGACCGGCACTGCGTGGTCGCCAAGCCACCGCGCCGCCCGAGCCTCCACGTGGTGCATCGCAGCCCCCGGAGCTCCGCCCAGGCCTCCCCATCGGCATCTAAAAATGCGGCAGCACCCCTCACGCCGCGAGCCTCGCCGCTCTGCTCCCGTGCCGCCGTCAGGCTGCCGCACACGGAGCTCCCCTCCCAGCCCCGCTCCACGCCACTGTTGGCACTCCTTAGCATCATGTTTTAGCAATGCTTCAAGAGCACGAAGATATATGTCGTTGTATGCAAAATGGATTCTGCAAGCGCACAGAATATATCTCGTTGTAGCACTTAACCTAGGGAGTTATCCCAGGGTATCGTATTTATATTTCCGCAGGGAAGAAGAATTGTTAAAGTGTATTGAAGAATGAAATGATATATCTTGCCAGAAATATCAAGCCATAAACCAGGGGCACAAACTCTAGGTTTGGAGATAATGGTCAAGTAAATGACCAGATAGAAGGTCTAAAAGACCAGCGACGCACAGGAGCACCTAATTCTAAAGAAAAGGAAAGATGTTGAGAGAGACCGGACCTAGACACTTTCTAACTCAGAGCAAAAGGCACTCTAACCTTAGCCTAGACTCTAGCTTAGATATCGGGAACAAAGCTCGCTTCGACGGCTAGAACGGGAGAACCTCAGAACGGGGTGAGAGAGGGGGTTCTTCGGGCTTAGCACTACTGTTATGAATACACTCGAACGTGGTGGACTCCGAAGGACGGACAGGGTTGTCACCACCTGCCGCCTACCACTGCTGTTCCGTGGGGTGCAACACACTTCCTAGTTAATCAACAAGCTAGACACCACGTCTGTACTCGAAGATTAAGATTTCTCTTGAGGCCTGTCAAGAGAAATCCCCGTCTTCCCTAAGGCGTCTTACGGCCTGGTCAAGGCGAGCAAACCCACGAGATAAAACCTGGTAGAGCTAAACTAAACTCTACACTAAGACTAAAGGGGGACAAAACTTTACCCTAAAGAGAGCAAGATCTTTACTCTAAAAAGAAGAGCAAGAGATAAATATAAAAGATAAACTTAAGCTTTGAAATAAGAAAGTAATGGTTTTGATAAACTCTTCGAATGAAGGAAAGGATACAAGAGCTTTACGAGAACTCCAAAGATCCCGAAGATCCGAGCTAAGTTTGACTCGACTCTACTCCCAACTCTAATCCTAATCTAAGAAATGGAAAAGATACAAGAGCTCCCTTCAAGTATGAACTTGAGAGGTGTGGTGTGTGTCTTGGATTGAAGAGAAGGTGGCCTTTTATAGCCTCCCAAGGTCGATAGCCACCGTAACCATCACGCCAACGACCTGCTTAACTTCCACGCCAAAGATGGTCGCGTGAGGTTGCAGCAGGGGGCCAGCCGGCCTGGTGTAGGCCGATCGGCCTACACCTGGCTCCCCTGGCCACCGCCTTCGTCGTGGACGCTCCTGATTGCTTCCTGAGGTCGGTAACGGTTGCGTTCAGTTGAGGCTGTCCAAGAATCCGAGGTTGTGGGCCCTTCAATCCATGTTCATTCCACTCTAGGCCTTTCGGGTCCTTGGATCAAACCGACATTGATTGCACGTCTCTTGATCATCTTGGATACTTAATTTAGCTTGTGGATCAGTGGCATGGCCAGACTTGGCCAGGGGAGGCCGGTCGGCCTAGGCTAGGCCGGCTGGCCTGGCTCTGTGCTAGGTTTGGCCCCTATTTCATCTGTTTCATGCTGTAATCAGAACTCATCCAAAACGTGTGGAATTGGTCAGTAAAAACACTTTTATGTATGGAACATGGTATGATCATCCTCAATACTAGGTTATAATGGCCGTCAACAGCCACTCGAGACCTACTTCGCCTTCTCTTGGTTCTTCTCCGCCTCCCCAGCTGCTCGCCCCGCAGCCCCACCGTCACCATTACCCGAGGCGTAGGAGAACGGGCCGCTGAGCTCCACCACCGCGGCGAGCCCCCTCCCGACCTCCTCCGCCCCGACTGTGACATCAGATCGGCTCGTGGTGAGCTACTCTTCATCCCTAGCATGTTCCCCTCGAGCCCCGTCACCTCTCCTCGCCGGAATCATGGTTCCCAGGTTGTCGGACCACCCAGGGACTACATTGCAAAGATCGAGTTCTTTTTAGGGTTGTTTCTGCAAGTATCCAGGGACCTACCTGTGAAATATGAGTTTCAGTTTTAGATCCAAAGTTGTGAACTTCTAAAATCAATTAAAAATCATACAAAAATCTGAAAAATGCAAACTAAATTTTGTTGAACTCCTTGTGATGAGATTTATCTTTTATGGAAAGAATGTATAGGTGTTTCCTGCTTAGATTTTAAACTAGTTTCAAATCTGTTCAAACTTAAGTTTGTGCGTAAATTGAAGTCTGTTCAAACTGTTTCCTGTAAAAGTTGGCACAAAGTTACACACTAGATTTTGAGTTATGGTTTATTTAAGCTGTCAGCACACCTCTGGAGCTATGAATTTTGTTAATTAATCTGTTCAGTAGTTAAATCTCAACTTTTTACAGTAGCTTGTGCACATCATGTTGTACCAGTGACAAATGTTTGAGCTCAATTTGACCTGGCTGGCTGCTCTTTTCAATTTATAACAGTTTTAACATGGTTAATTCAAACAGCATGATCCTGTGATCTTTTGAAGCTACTCTTTGGCATGTCAACTTGTTTAGACTAGGATATGCTCTGGTAGTCAATTGATGATAGTGTGATTTATTAGGATTTATTCTTGATGATAGTGTGATTTATTAGGATTTATTCTTGATGATAGGGTGCTATTCTTGTTTGTTTTATCATGGTAGTTGTATACATGTTCTTCGCCTGGTCTTTGGTCAGTAAATCACAAAATCAACCAAGAGCATACTGTAATTTTCTCACATGAAAAGCATACACCAAACTGCCAGAATAAATTATTGAAGTTAAATTGCTTTAAAATGCTAAATAGAAATAAGTCACCTCTTTAAGTTATTTAAATAGATTAAACACATCTTTTCCCACACCCATGCTGTTTTGTGCTGAAATCAAATCAAATAATTTTATGTGTGTACACAATCACCATCAACACACCCCAGGTACTTTAATGAGTAACTACAAACTTAATTAAAAAATGGAAGGCCAGACAAAATTGTCCAGGTGAATGTGTCACTCAATACACCCCGAGTCTATCACTATGCAAATATGATGGCTCGATAAAAGAACATTCTCTTATGCATATGCATCTCGTATAGGGACGACTCTCGCTGACGGAAAGGACGAGCTCATCCCGACACAAGGAGAAGTACCGCTCGAGGAGGAGCCGAACGTCGTCGCATGAAAGTCAAGACCCAAACCAAGTTCGGAAGGGCCAATACTAACCTAGCTCAGGATTAAGGCAAGCCCCGAAAACATGTCTTATGTTTCAAAATCTTCCATCTACGTTTGTTAAGTTTTGCTTGTGCATTTACGTTTAGGAGTTTAATTGAAACCTTAGTTGAATGATCCTAGGTACCTAGGCTTTGCAATATTAATATGATAGGTCGATAGCTGCCATGCTATAATGACCTGGTAAAAGTCGAGTGATTTCCTGTCACTCGCGAGATATAGGAACCACATGCTTTACTTATGTTGCAATCATAAGGATGACGGGCGGGGATTTTTGTCATGTAGATGCCCCGTCTGTGTATGCTAAAATTGGTTAAGGTCGAATGGTAACGGTACCGCTGGTTAAGTTTTTAAGCGTACTAAGCACTTGTCGATTCTATGGGGTCTGTAAGTTTAGTACCTACATGAATTGAGTGTGCAGACTTTTTCCTGCTCCTTTCGGGAGCTTTTTCCCATGCCTCGAACATGTGGGTACGAGGGGCTTAAGTGTTCGGTTCGGCCGGCCTTAGACCTCGTATTCCAGGGGGAGTTTGGCTCCGGACGCAACTTGAGGATTGAATGGGAACTACCTGGTAGGGCTAGCCTTTGGTCGAGTGCGATGATCCGTGTGCTTAGGTCCACCTTGCAAGGTTAAGAAATTCGGTTCAAACTGTCTGTTTTTGCAGCTAATGAGACTACATAACCCCGCTGTCGCATTCGAGTAAGAAAGTGAAACATGACGATGATGATAAACTTGTTGCTTGCTTAATTGCTTGCTCAACTTGCTTGGTTAGTATATGTTTGCTTACAACTAGAAATTGATGCTAAAATATTGAAAGTAAGGATCCACTCTTAGTCGCTTTTTGGCAAAACTAACCCACCAGCTTGGTTAGTATAGGAGTCGGTGATGTAGTTTTCACCCGACGGGTAAGTCTTGCTGAGTATTAGTATACCCAGCCTTGCTTGTTGAATTGTTTTCAGGTAGTGCTCTCGAGGAGATGGTGGCATGTCTTACCTGGCCGACCATCCTTCCTCCAGGTTGGACCATTGTTTGGGACGAGAATGCTTCTGAGTGATATCATGACGACTTCACATGATATTACCGCTTTTCGAATGAATAATTTATTTCCGCTGCAATGTGAACTCTGAACTCTTTACTTTATGCAAGAACTCGGTTTGTAATAAAATACCTCAAGTGGGACCTGTTTAATCACTTGTGGATTGTGGTAATCTCTGGGACTCACCTTCAAGTGACTGTTCGCACGACTAGTTTCGATCGAGGTAACTGTTCGTGGTTGCATCAGGCTCGACCCGACAGACTGTCGTCTTACTCCGTTTTAATTGCATGACGACCAATGGAAGGTTAGCACACTTAAGCCGGATTAATTTGAGCGGTTCTGCCACAGTGTGGTTATGGAGTTAAGAAGCAAGAGCTTTCTACCTACGAGATCTATTCTTTCTGCCATGGCTGCTGGGTATGGTGTGAGGAAGATAGACCCTTGGAGGCTTTATTTATAGCCAAAGGATCAGAAGAGAGATTACGATGAACTTGTATCATAAAATGAAGACGATCCTCGCTCTATTTCACACGTGCACGCCACTTCAACTTGTATCGCAAGATGAAAAAGTCCTCGGTTTCACAAGCACACGTACTTCTGCGCTTCAACTTCTAATATGCTTTTTAAATTTTCAAAGCAATTGGGTCAAATTAAAACCGCTTCAGTAAACAACTATTCTAGACGGCATATGATGCATCGTTTAGGATAAACAATCATTCTAATCGGTTTATCTTTGCACCGCTTCATTTATATATCCGAGCCGGCTCATGAGTTTCACCGCTACGTATGATGACCTTATTCTATGCGGCACATGTCACGCCGCTTACAATGACTTAAACTAAGCGGGTCGCTTTGGCCCGCTTCGTATGGGCCGATGAGATGAGGTTGATGGTTTCTGCAGTAGTGACACGTGTTTCTATTATCATCTCCGTTTGGCCTATTTATTTATTTTTTCTTTTGTACATCTCATACATTTGTTAGAGTGTTCAGCGGATTCTGGCCCGGCCTGCTACTCCACGGCATAGGTCCACAAGAGCACATAATAATAAGGATTTGGGAATAACTCAACTCAAAAGAATAGTCTTATAGGGTGAAGGATGCTCCACCTTTATATGTTGTGGTTCTCACCATAAATTTTTGAAGCAGGACATTAACCCTCGCGATGAATAAGTTGCCCGCTAATCTCAATATAACGAAAGCATCGGTTGAATCTTCTGAAACAAGCATCTCAACTCTCAAATAATAGGAAAGATACGATCTTTGTTGATGTGTTTCGGCCAAAACCTACATCTCTCGATAACATCGCTTTAGGGTCTAGTCATCATGCCGCCTCGCACTAATCTCAACCTATATATGTGCCCCTCCCCGATACTGCAACACCGGTCGCTTTAGGGTCCAGCCATCGTGCTGCCTCCCCTTGTGAGCTTGTTGCTATGTCGTCATAGTTACAACATCCTCATATCATTTATAAGTAGACTCTGGTACATAGTTCAACATAAACTTACTTTATGCTGATATAATTGCAACTCCAAGTCCAATCGTAACCAGTCATAGAACAACAGTTCTAATCTCCATCGATCTATATACATTCGCGCACCAGCACGTTTTGTATATCTATACTATAAAGGTGACAAGTGGGCCTATACCTTTGACCCTATACCGTCGGATATTATGATGATCGAACGCTCTAGATTAATTTAAAAAGTCTATGTTAACTACATCACAATCTTTCATCTTATTGTCAACCTACACCGTCAGATTTTATGATGAACGAACACTCATTTTAATCTATAAAGTTTATATTGATTACATCTCTAATTTAAAACAAGATTTATAACACAATTTTTTTTGACCCGTTGCATAGCTTTTGTCACCATGATGTTTACCCTTTTTTTTACCCGGCGGCCCCACAATGCGCCTTCTTTACGACACGTATACACCTTCCCTACGTAGGCATCAAGGTCTGTGGTTGTAGGTCAGACCAAAGGCGGCGCACGCTGATGCAAAGCAGCAGAGGCACCTTGATAGGCTTGCGCACGCAGCACGACGGCGGCGGGGTGGATTCCCTAGCGGGCGTGGACGGGCTCATGACTGGCGCTGGCGACGGCGGACGCGGCGCTGCCGACAGCTCGCGGTGGACTACCCCGCGGCCATGGGGAGGCTGGCGTTCTAGGTCTCCGACGATGGTGCGGACATGCCGGTGTTCGAGGTGGTGTCCGAGTACGAGGTTGCGGGCCTGGCACCGCGGTGGTTGCCGGCAGCACGGCATGGAGCCCAGGGCGCTCGAGCGGTTGAGCTCTAACGGCATGTGGGTCACGACGACTGTCGAGGTACGTGTTCCCGGTACAACCGGGTCGAGGTACGGGTTCATGTTACGCAGATCGATACTTTTTAAGTTTCGAAGGGGTATACCTCTTTGGAACGATGGTTCAAGAGATGGGTACGTGAACCACTAATTTTGGATACAATAATTCTGGTACTATAATTCGGGATGATATATCCAGGACGAGGTTCAACATGTTTTTTAGCTCTTATTCATCAATTATCAAGACAATTAATTGATCACAAGTTTCAAGATGATTAAATAACCTCTTTGAAACGATGGTTCAAGAGATGGATATGTGAACCACTAATTTTTGGTACGATAATTCGGGATGATATATCCGGGACGAGGTTCAACATGCTTTTTAGGCTCTTATTCATCAATTATCAAGACAATTAATTGATCACAACTTTCAAGATGATTAAATAACCTCTGGTAATACAACCCAATATTGATTACTAATCAAAGGGCAGCAGAGCAGCAGAACCGAGGTTGTTCCCTATAGAGAACCGTACCCACTTACGTACCGCCATCGAACCAAGCAGCGAACCGCACTAAACATGTACTCCCTCCGGTTCAGTAAAAGAAGTCGTTTAGGACAACGACACGGTCTCCAAAGTACAACTTTGACTTCTTATTTTTGTAAAGATATTTATTAAAAACTAACATATGTATACTTTTATGAAAGTATTTTGCAAGACAAATCTATTCATGTAGTTTTCACATTTCCAAACTCAACGACTTAAAAGTTATTCACGATTTATATTCCCAATGTTTGACTCAAATCTTGTCCAAAACGACTTCCTTTACCAAACCGGAGGGAGTACCTCGATTGGGTACGACGTATCTGGTACGCGGTACACACCATTGAACTGCGAACCCTGTTACACTATGGCCTCTCTCGGTTGTTTTCGTTTTTGTTGTCGGCGATGGCGACGGATATTAATAGGGCAGTCTAATTAAAAAGTTATATTACTCCAATATAGTTGGGTCCTAAATTTTGTGTTTGCATGTAAAGATAGAAAAAAGTAGTGCAAAAGGTTTTCCTTGAACAATTTAATACGTCACGCTAAATTATTATTTATAAATGAATAATTTATTTTGTTTATTTGTTTTTGAAACACGTGCCTGCCTCTCTACTAGTACAATCCTAGAAAACAACAAATACTAGACTCCAACTACAAGTCTAGAATTTGGATCTGCTGGAGGATCCACGTGCAATTGTGTTCGCATACATGGAGTTCGGTCGTGTTCGGCAATTGACCACGCCCACGACGCACTGCACGCGCACCCATGACCCATCCATTCCACCGTCGATTGCATCATGCCGGTAGCTTCGGAGGACTCGCCCTGGCCCCGGTGGCGCGACCTCCCCTTCGATCTGCTCGGAGGCATCTCGGGCCGCCGCCGGCGACTACATCCGCTTCCATGCCGTCTGCAAGCCCTGGCGCGTATCCGTTCCGGCCCACCGGCGGAGAGCCGCCCGGCGTTCCTGCCGTGGCTCCTCGCGCCGCCTGACTCCACCACAAGCGGCCACCGATTGGCTCGCTGCGTCCTCTCATCCTCAACAGCTGCCAACCAAGACATGACTTGGTGATCCGGGCGGAGGATGGCGTGGCCTTCTGGATCGTCGCCGGCGAGGAGTAGTGCTGCCACCATGCCTCCCTTCCCGGACGAAATCGCGGCATGGGTCAGCCGCGCTTACGCCGCGCTTATGACTCCTTTTTCACCGTTTTTCGACCAAACCGCATAGTTTTGCATGAAACCATGGGTCATCAAATGGAAGTGAAGAGTTCCTCTTGATTTGTACGATATCTGATTTTTACACCGCCCACATGGACATAACATGTCACATGAAGGCGACTTGTTGTCTTCCGCCACATCGAGAAAAGCATGCATGCCATGAACCCACTCCGGACTGCGTCGGTCCGCCAAGTGCATCCATTGCCTCTACATTTACAAAATTGACAAAATAAACATGTATTTCTCAAACTGCCATACAAAATAATATCCGGTGCAACATGAATTTATTGAAAGTAACATAAATTTATCCACATCCAACATAATTTATTGAAAGGACCATAAAATTATTGAAAGCAACATAAATTTTTTCACATCCAACATGCAACATGACCTAGATATTCAACCATCCTTGGGTGGAAAAGTAGGATTCTCTGATATATTTTTTCCTGGTGCAGAAGATGGTGGAGCCGGGTTTGGTGGTGATGGAGCGTAGCGCCACAACAGATCTTCAAGATCAAAACAGGTTCCTGACCCCTTGCAACACATTCTTCATGTGTTTTACTCAAAAAATTAAGTTGTGCTTACACCCAAGGTCCTGGTTTTTTCGACTTATCATGAGGTGGTACTGTAGTTTTGCCCTTCCCGCGAGACGAACCACGATCACTATCACCGGTCCCACTCCCTCCAGCAGTAGCCATATCGATATATCCACAAGGCTTTTATTTCTCAAAAAGCAATAAATGTTATTGAAAAAATACTCATTACAACCTACAAACTTCTGTCAAAATAAACTAACCAATTTCACATATCTCCAATTAATATAAAAAAATTACATAACACATTTTTAAAAATCATTCTATTCCATTTATAAATAAAATAATAAAAACATACTGAAAAAACATTTCTAACAAACATTTCTCATATATACATACCTAACATTAAATTTAAACCACTACAAACACACATATATTAATATATATTATACCCCTTTCTCTCTCTTCTCTTTTTTCTTCACAAATTTCATATTTATAAAGTATAATAACAATAGAAACTAATCAAGAACATGAAAGGATGAAATTGTGTACCTCGTAGAATGCTTCAAAAGAAGGAAAGCTTCACAATTTTTGAAAAAAATGGCAAAATCTCCCCTCAACCCGAGCACACCATGAACACAGCTCGGAGTGTTCATGCTGGCTCGGGCGTGAGGAGGAAGGAGGGAATATAAAAGTAGATAATTGGCACCGGTTGCTGGCTGCAACCGGTGCTAACATCGAGGATTTAGCACCGGTTCCTAGCTAGAACCGGTGCTAAAGCCTCTCCCCCCGCCCCCCACCGACGCGCGCCGCGCGCGCCTGCGCGCAGCTGCTAGCCATTGGACCCGGTGCTAATACTCCATTAGCACCGGGTCCAAAAATGACCCCTGTTTATGTAACACCCCGTCCGTTTAAGAGCATTTAAAAATATATATTTTCTATAATTCTTCATAATTAAATATAATTCTTTTCTCGCTAATATTCAAAATATATTTTGAAAATTAAACCATGCATTTAACTTGTCATGCGTGATGCATATGAATGCTTTAGAATCCATCTCCAATCTCTGAATTCTAAGAATAGAAATCCTTTCCAAATCTCTCTTTTATTCCAACATTTAGAAATTAATATTCAAATTTAATTTGAATATTACGATCTCAAATCTCCCCGAAAATATTCTAAAATTACCTTCTTCAAGCCCCACCTCGAATTCTCATTCGAACCTAAATTTATATTCAAATTCAAACCCAAAACCTAGTTCAAACAAATAGAAAACCTTCCTCTCTCCTAAATGGGCCGCAATCTCCTATTTAGCCCACCAGCACATTCAGGTCCACTTCTCCCCCTCCAACTCACGCCCCTCAACCGGCCGGACGGCCCAAACCGCCCCCTCCCCTCCTCTCGGGCCGGCCCACGGCCGCAGGCCAGCTCCCCCCTCCTCCTGTCCCACTCCACCGCCAGCCGCCTCCAGCCCACGCGCACAGCGTGTGCAGGCACAGCCCACGCAGGCGCGGCCCGTTAGGCCCACGGGAGCACCTGCCTTCCTCCCGTGGCCCTAGCGCTGCAGAGCCTGCAGCGCTGCCGCCGCCGCCGCCGTACGCCGCCGCAGCCACCGCTCCGGCGACCAAACTTCGCCGCCGCTCGCCGCCAAAGACCCCCAATCCCTCCCACGTCCCGTTTTCACCGCCCTTTTCTCGATCCGCGGCCGCACGCGCAGCGTCTGCCACCGAACCGAGCTCGCTACTGCATGCGCCGCCTAGTGCAGCGCCGCTGCTGGTCCGGGTCCGGCCGCGCGCCACGCGGCACGAGGACGCCGCCCCAGCCCGCCACGCCGGCACAACTCTCTTCCCTCTGCATTAACTACCATCGACCAGTGCTGCTTCTTTGCTTAGACACGAAGGAAGCTGCCCAGCCGGCCGCTCCTCCTTGCTGCGGAAGCCAAGCCTGTCTCGCTGCCCTGCCCGCCAGAACCCGACGCCCTGCCCAGCGCCTATAAAAGGCCGAGGAGGCCTCCGTTCCGTTCCTGCAGAGCACGAGAGCTCAGCTCTCCAGTCGTGCGAGAGAGCTCGAAGAGCTCTCCGCACACACTGAGAGCTTCAGCTCTCTATGCGCTGCGGAAGCGCTGCCCACGTGCACGTAGGAAAGGTGCGCCAACTGCTGCTCTGTTCTGCTCCCGGCATGCCCGGAACAGTCTAACCAGCGGCGTAGCTTTAGCTCCCTCACGTACACATAGGAAAAGGTGCGCCAACTGCTGCTCTGCTCTGCTCGCGGGAATGCCCGGAACAGTCTAACCAGCGGCGTAGCTTTAGCCACTTAAACCCGGCATTGTGGACGATGCCAGTTCGGCTGGCCGCGCAATGCCCAACCCTCGCCGCTAAACCCCATCGCCGCTCGCCGCTTCGCAACCCTAGCCGGGATGCTGCCCGATCCGAGTTTCCAGCCCAGTCCAGCCTAGCCGTTATAATGTCCCGACCAAAACCCTGATCCTAGCCCCACCTAGCAGTTATGCTGCCCAATTCCAAACCCCAGATATCCCCCGGTATAGCAGTTATGCCGCCCAACCAAAAACCCTGGTCGTTAAACCTTAGCCCCATATAACGTTGTGCCGCCCAAATAAAACCCTAGGTTTCCGATAAAACCTAGCCCTTGTGCTGCCCGACCAAAATCCTAGATATTAGCAAACCCTAGCCGTTATGCCACCCATAATATTTCCGGAAAATTATATTAATAATTTTCTGGAATATTAATAGAAATTCAATCAATATCCCTTAATTATTAGAAATCCATTTCTAAATAATTAATATAAATATCCGAGAATTATTTGGATATTCCGTAATTCCCAGAATGTTTATCCCTAGCCTATCCATCCACACTTAGAAGCCATCCCACCGGCTAAACCCCTCCTAAGCCCCATCATCCCATCCATTAATTATTATTAAATAATTAATGGATAATCTGTCAGACATCCATCCTGATCCCTAGGTAAGCCCCGGAATATCTATCTCCCCTTTCTCTTTCTAATCTATAGGCATTGATTGATGAATTGATGTTATTTTATGTGTTTTATCGTTCGATAGCATGACCGGGCCTCGACGAGACGCCAAGGCTTCCAGGTGCCAGAAGCCCCAGCCTGGTCAGCATCGATAAACGTACGCGATAAGGATCCTCAATAAAGGCAAGTCTTAGCAATTTCCTTGCTCATGTTAATCAACTGCATTAATATGCTCTACTCCTTGCTTGATGTCTGTAGTTGCATTGAGAATTAGCCACTCAGATACCCCAACTACTAAGACACTACCCAGTGCCAGAAACCCTGGTTGCGAGAGGCACCAAGGGGGAAGAAGATGCGAGGTAGGGTGGATAGTCTCGGAGGAGCTCCTATCCAGAGGCCTACCTTGGTCGCTTAAGGACCGGTTCTTGGGAAAGTCTTTCCAACGCCATGTACGGCTATACGGGCCAAAAAGGACATAGCCTTCGGGAATGCCCTGTAATGTGAGGCCTCGACTCACACTCCACCAGCTACCTCTGGTAAAGCTACCCCAGGGGCCACGGTGGGCAACGGAAATGCTGGAGACAGCCCCAGACAGAGGGCTGGGACTGGTCGGCACGGGTCGCATGAGACAGGGCTGGTAGGGCCCAAGGGCGATGCACGCCCTTTATATTTATGGTGCACCCATACCCCGGGAAGGTCCTTTTGTGGACGGATATGCGATCCCTGTTTAGACCCCAGTAGCATCCGTGGGTAGACCCAGATGGAAGCTGTCCAGTGATGGACGCCGGTGGATACGAGTCCCGTAGGGTGGCCCTGCCGTTGGCACGGGAGGGTCGCCTGACCGTATAGTTCCAAGAGTACAAACCTCTGCAGAGTTACCCAATCTATCGATAGCCGTGGCTCTCGGTCATGAGCCCGTCTGGTTAAAGCTCCCATTGATTAGCCAGAAATAACCTATAGGAATGATATAATGAGGAGATGGTGATTGCGGGATCGACAGAAGGATCCGCGCCAGAATCACCGGGGACTGGTAGGGAGGTTCTTGCCCCTCCAGGACCCAACACCGATCTACTTAAAAACCTGTCAACTAATAATGCATATTCTTTCCTTTTGATTGCTAAGTACTTGCTGAGTACCGTTGTACTCAGTCTTGCCTTCATTGATACACAGGGTTGGGCCTTCATGGTGCTTTAGCTCATTCCCATCACGGAATAAGCGCCAGCCCCACCTTCCGCTAGAAAAGGTAATAAAACTAGTTATTTATACGTTATTTATTGCTTTTGACGCTAATCTCTGATGAGATCTGGATCAGCTTACTGATCCAGGGCCTGTTACAGGTAATCTCGGGACTTTCGAAGGAAGGTGCCCACAGGGATGGTATCAGAGCCGTAAATGAATTCATAGCACCATATAAGACAGCCCATACGCATTAGGAAGCCCTGAACCTTCTATTCTGCTCATAATTTTTTCGAATTTTTTTTAAAATCCTCATTTCGCTTCCCGAATTCTCCTTACCTTATGCTTAACTCCCGATCATTACTCTGGCAAAATAAGGATCATGAGAATGAAGTCTGAAAGATGATCCGTAATATGGAAATTATGAGCTAAAGGTTTGCCGAAAAGCGAACGCTACCAGAGTAACTAGGAATCAATTTCCGATAGTCATAGATTTTCTATAGGAAATGAACCTATGACCTTATAGTAACGTACTCTTGATTGAATAATGCTTGATTAAGCCCGGATAATAGTTTCCCCTTCATATAATAGATATGGATTTGATTGATAGTTGATTGCAGAAATGCGTGGACTAGAACCCTTCTTTCCGGAAACCTAAGGAATATCTATAGCCCTTACCTATCTTTTTCCCCAGACAAAGCTGCAGAGGTAAAGTAAATGTCCGAAAAATAATATTGGATGTCTAATGTGGAGCACGGGTTCGAATCCGCTAAGTGGGGTAGACCCCGAAGTGATCCAGACGTTATATTCGGAAAACTGCAGAGATTAGTTGAAGTGGGAACGTAACCCACAAATCTCAGGAAAATAAGTACAGTCACAGGAATAGTATAAGACCAGCTTATACTACGAGTGTGACAAGGTTTGAATTCCTGAATGAATCCTGGAAAAGAAGACTATGAACAAAGAAGGAAGATATAAAGACTTTCATTAGAAACCCCGACCGTAGATCCTACAACCCGTGAACCATCCGTCGAGAAATGAACACCTACTCTTCTCTCACCAACTCCAACTCATCTGCCCTAAGCATTTTCCTGAATAGACAGCCCTTTCCCTCAAATTACCACCTCCTATATCCATCCCCGTCCTCAGAAAACCCTTATCATTCCCCATGCCACATTCCTCTTGATTTCTCTCAATTTTCTAGAAAATCCTACTCATCAACCCCACACCCTAGGAATCTCCATATCATTTTTACCAAGTTTACCCTCACAGAGATTCTCACGGGGATAGAAGAACTTCCACTTATTCTCCAAGGCACACAAGTTTCTCGATGAAACTAGCCCCGAACGAACCATCATCAACTTCCTTGGAAATTCACCTTGATAATCAAATCCCACTCCATAAAGCATGGCCCATAGCCAAACCAATACCTCATACAGTAAGGCCTCGCCATATACGACCCCTGAGAAAATCCCGTACACCCATCACCGCAACAATTTCCTCTTACCAACACTCCCTCCCCGGTGTTTTAAAAAGCCGGTATACACCTTGATATCGCTTTCTCATCCAAACTCATACCCTCAATACATACCAGTCCCTAGATGAACCGATACTCTCTCCCGATAAGGACTTGTCATCCGATTTTCCGAGAGAATCTATGTACCCCGTCACCAAACCAATTTCACTCTCGCACCAACACCCACTCACGATCAGCCTCGCAACAAAACCACCAACTTTCCAAAATACCCCTGACTTCCAAAGAAATCCACGCGAATCAACCAAATCATTCCTGACTGGGATATTCTCCCAAAGTTTTGAAAGAAATCTCACATACTCCCCACCTCGATATTATCTTCCAATGTATACTCCCTTCCAAAATGATCCAGAAACCTACTCTATTTACTCCTTTCTCATACACTCGGAACCAAACCAGTACTGCGCCAAAGCACCCCTGGCTACCATAGGCATCCGAAACCCCTCCTTGACAGGAAACTATCCTATTTCCTAACAGATCATTGAGGCATGCAAGTTTCTCGGAGTATGCCTCTCTATCTCACTGTAACCATCCAAAACAAGCCCTCCACAAATATCTCAAAAAGTATTATCCTATCACTCTCTTCCAACCAATGCACCTCTATGAATCCCTTACTTCCAGCCATCAAGAAAAGCTACCCGAGTTATACTCAAACAAACTTCCAAAACCACAAAGTTTAACCATGACCGTCCTCTCTTTAATAGAGGCACAATCCCAGCCCCTCCCCAAAATCCTTTATCCTGATTCCTCCCACGGAATGGTTGGCCAAGGTCATCCCCTTAGAAGCACCCTCTCGATCCCATGATGCCAACCTCGGACCTTCTAGGAAATTCCGAGACAGTTGATCCAAGAGATAAAAACATAAGGAATGGATCATAACACCGTAGTGGATCATGGTAAAGGATGAAATACGTGGGTGATTTAGCAGAATAATCACCGTACAAAGATTTGAAAGTCCGAAGTGACCATGATCCGTGGACATGATCAACCGCCGAATAGCAACATACTTCTATTAGAATAACTAGTAAACCTACCGACCAAAAATACCATAACTACCCATGTATCCTCGAAAGAAACACTTCTCACAACACCCAGAAGAATCATCATACCAAATTTTATTGTGAGAAGTGGTCACCCGAGTTCCTTACCCTAGACCCCCTTTTTTTTCCCTGGCAACCTCGGATTAATTGCCAGATCCTCCCATAGGAAACCAAAGCAGTTGAAGCACTGACGACGAACACAAACTCTCCCTGAACTAGCCACCCTGGATAGGGGAGGTTATCAGAAAAAAGTACAAGGTAAACAGGAATAAGATACCACATGGGTAGCACACACGATTACGGAGATACCCATATGAGAAGAAAAACCACGGCAGGGACAGTCCTGGTAATCAAGAATAAGACACCCAAAGGAGTAGTAAAATCTAACAAGGATAAATCCAAGCAAAGGAAAACCTTGGATAAGAAAGTATGAGCAAAAGCCCCAAGAAGATATAGAGATCCAAAGTATCTACTGGAGAAGGAAACATCTCGGATTAAATTAAGAGAATCATAAGTCAATTTCTCTTAAGTGGGTAGAGACCCAGGCGAAGGAAAAAAAAATAAAACTTAAACCCGAGAACCTACGAAATAAAACAACTCCGGGAAAAAGTATTCCATCAAGTCACCACCAAGTACGACTGGAAATTATTGGATACATTCAGGGAATAACGTAAAATAAGCGTCAATGATGATATTCCCTCACATGGAAATGAGAAACGGCTAATTGCAAGGAGAAAGAATTTCAAAGTTAAAAAGGAAGAAGAAATTCCTTTTAAATATTGGAAACTCCTACTGTCGTCTTAAATAAAGATATATTCGAATAAAACCACAGCTCTTTCTTTCTAACCCTAAATCTCGGGACGAGATTTCCTTAAGTGGGGTAGCCCTGTAACACCCCGTATATTTAAGAGCATTTAAAAATATATATTTTCCATAATTCTTCATAATTAAATATAATCCTTTTCTCGCTAATATTCAAAATATATTTTGAATATTAAACCATGCATTTAACTTGTCATGCGTGATGCATATGAATGCTTTAGAATCCATCTCCAATCTCTGAATTCTAAGAAATAGAAATCCTTTCCAAATCTCTCTTTTATTCCAACATTTAGAAATTAATATTCAAATTTAATTTGAATATTACGATCTCAAATCTCCCTGAAAATATTCTAAAATTACCTTCTTCAAGCCCCACCTCAAATTCTCATTCGAACCTAAATTTATATTCAAATTCAAACCGAAAACCTAGTTCAAACAAATAGAAAACCTTCCTCTCTCCTAAATGGGCCGCGATCTCCTATTTAACCCACCAGCACATTCAGGTCCACTTCTCCCCCTCCAACTCACGCCCCTCAACCGGCCGGACGGCCCAAACCGCCCCCTCCCCTCCTCTCGGGCCGGCCCACGGCCGCAGGCCAACTCCCCCTCCTCCTGGCCCACTCCACCGCCAGCCGCCTCCAGCCCACGCGCACAGCGTGTGCAGGCACAGCCCACGCAGGCGCGGCCCGTTAGGCCCACGGGAGCACCTGCCTTCCTCCCGTGGCCCTAGCGCTGCAGAGCGTGCAGCGCTGCCGTCGCCGCCGCCGTACGCCGCCGCAGCCACCGCTCCGGCGACCAAACTTCACCGCCGCTCGCCGCCAAAGACCCCCAATCCCTCCCACGTCCCGTTTTCACCGCCCTTTTCTCGATCCGCGGCCGCACGCGCAGCGTCTGCCACCGAACCGAGCTCGCTACTGCATGCTCCGCCTAGTGCAGCGCCGCTGCTGGTCCGGGTCCGACCGCGCGCCACGCGGCACGAGGACGCCGCCCCAGCCCACCACGCCGGCACAACTCTCTTCCCTCTGCATTAACTACCATCAACCAGTGCTGCTTCTTTGCTTAGACACGAAGGAAGCTGCCCAGCCCGCCGCTCCTCCTTGCTGCGGAAGCCAAGCCTGTCTCGCTGCCCTGCCCTGCCAGAACCCGACGCCCTGCCTAGCGCCTATAAAGGCCGAGGAGGCCTCCGTTTCGTTCCTGCAGAGCACGAGAGCTCAGCTCTCCAGTCGTGCGAGAGAGCTCGAAGAGCTCTCCACACACACTGAGAGCTTCAGCTCTCTATGTGCTGCGGAAGCGCTGCCCACGTGCACGTAGGAAAGGTGCGCCAACTGCTGCTCAGTTCTGCTCCCGGCATGCCTGGAACAGTCTAACCAGCGGCGTAGCTTTAGCTCCCTCACGTACACATAGGAAAAGGTGCGCCAACTGCTGCTCTGCTCTGCTCGCGGGAATGCCCGGAACAATCTAACCAGCGGCGTAGCTTTAGCCACTTAAACCCAGCATTGTGGACGATGCCAGTTCGGCTGGCCGCGCAATGCCTAACCCCCGCCGCTAAACCCCATCGCCGCTCGCCGCTTCGCAACCCTAGCCGGGATGCTGCCCGATCCGAGTTTCCAGCCCAGTCCAGCCTAGCCGTTATAATGCCCGACCAAAACCCTGATCCTAGCCCCACCTAGCAGTTATGCTGCCCAATTCCAAACCCAGATATCCCCGGTATAGTAGTTATGCCGCCCAACCAAAAACCCTGGTCGTTAAACCTTAGCCCCATATAACCGTTGTGCCGCCCAAATGAAACCCTAGGTTTCCGATAAAACCTAGCCCTTGTGCTGCCCGACCAAAATCCTAGATATTAGCAAACCCTAGCCGTTATGCCGCCCATAATATTTCCGGAAAATTATATTAATAATTTTCTAGAATATTAATAGAAATTCAATCAATATCCCTTAATTATTTAGAAATCCATTTCTAAATAATTAATATAAATATCCGAGAATTATTTGGATATTCCGTAATTCCCAGAATGTTTATCCCTAGCCTATCCATCCACACTTAGAAGCCATCCCACCGGCTAAACCCCTCCTAAGCCCCATCATCCCATCCATTAATTATTATTAAATAATTAATGGATAATCTGTCATCCATCCTGATCCCTAGGTAAGCCCCGGAATATCTATCTCCCCTTTCTCTTTCTAACCTATAGGCATTGATTGATGAATTGATGTTATTTTATGTGTTTTATCGTTCGATAGCATGATCGGGCCTCGACGAGGCGCCAAGGCTTCAAGGTGCAAGAAGCCCCAGCCTGCTCAGCATCGATAAACGTACGCGATAAGGATCCTCAATAAAGGCAAGTCTTAGCAATTTCCTTGCTCATGTTAATCAACTGCATTAATATGCTCTACTCCTTGCTTGATGTCTGTAGTTGCATTGAGAATTAGCCACTCAGATACCCCAACTACTAAGACACTACCCAGTGCCAGAAACCCTGGTTGCGAGAGGCACCAAGGGGGAGAAGAT